>PVKU01004469.1:0-47500 GCA_004027475.1 Anoura caudifer | reverse complement strand
TTTTACACAAACAGAGCCACATTCAGAGTTCAAGAGTAAAAACACATTCAGCAACTATGACCATGCCTCTCCTACTTAGATGAAGGACAGGACAAGCACTGGGGCTAAGACCTAGTCTCTATAGATCTCCTTACCTCAATCTACATGTCAAGAAATAATCCTAGGCGCAATCTTGTTTATCCCCAAACTGCCTGCCACCATTACGTGCCTTGAATTCACTAGAACTAACCTCTTTATGCCTTTAATCCTGATTTATGTGAGACAGAAAACTAAAAAATGAACCACTAAGAAGCTTAAAGAGTTAAAGTCAAACTGATGAGAATGGGAAAAGAACTATAATATAGCTGAAATTTTTTTTTAATTAAATGGAATTCAGTTCTTCATAACAAATGAAAATTCAACATAGGTTAAAGACTTACATGTAGAAGTCAAAACTCTAACATGTTAGATAGAAGTATAGGAAAATATCTTATAAGTTCAAGATAAGATTTCTTAAACAAGAAAATAAGCACTGAGTTTAAAAATATATAGAAATACAACTATATTAAAATTAATACTTCACTTTTCAAAATATACCACAGAGTAAGTGAAAAGAAAAGCCACAAGCAAGAAAGTATTAGCAAAAACTATATCCAATAGGTGAGAACTGTTGGGCGATCTCTAAACTCATTTCCTTTCTTTGGAAATGGACACTTACTGCCCAACAGTTGAGGCTACGTATTTTCCTATCATCTTTGCAATGAGACAACATGTGGTGAAATAACTGAGTTATGGCCAACAGTATGACAGTGCAAGTGTTAGATACCACTTCCAAGCCTGACTCATAAAAACTTTCTTCTATTTAATCTTTATCATATATTTTCCCATTACCATTTGGTCCTCTTGTATGCCCCTCTCCCCTGAAATCACCACACTGTTGTCCATGTCCATGAGTCTTTTTTCCTTTTTGCTCAATCTCTCCACCCTCTAACCTCCCCCCACAACCAGCTGTCATCCTGCTCTGCATCTATGAGTCTGTCCTCATTTTCCATGTTAGTTCAGTTCCTTCATTAGATTCCACATATGAGTGAAATCATAAAGTATTGGTCTTTCTCTTGCTGGCTTATTTCATTTAGCATAATGTCCAGGCCTATCCATACTGTTGCAAAGGGTAAAATTTTCTTTTTTACAAATGAGTACTATTTCATTGTGTAAATGTCCCATAGTTGTTTTATCCAATTCATCTACTTACAGACACCTGGGCTGCTTCCATATCTTGGTGATTGTAAATAACACTGCAATGAACAAAGTGGTGTTCATTCCATTCAGATTAGTATTTTGGGTTCCTTCAGATATATTCTCAGAGGTGGAATAGCTAGGTCAAAAGGCAAATCCATTTTAAATTTTTGAGGTATCTCCGTACTTCTTTCTACAGTGGCTGCACCAGTCTGCACTCCCACCAACAGTGCAAGAGTTCACCTTTCTCCACATCTTTGCCAGTACTTGTTGTTTATTGAGTTGTTTATAGCCACTCTGACAGGTGTGAGGTGGTATCTCATTGTGGTTTTAATTTTCATTTCTCTAGTAATTAGTGACATTGAGCATCTTTTCATATGTTTATTGGCCATCTGTTTGTCCTCTTTGGATAAGTGTCTATTCAGGTGATTTGCCCATTTTTTAATTGGGCTGTTTGGTTTTTTTCTTTTTTTTGGTGTTAAGTTTTGTAAGTTCTTTCTAAATTTTGGATACTAATTCCTTGTCAAATGTATCAGTGAATATGTTCTCACATTCTGTGGGTGTCCTTTTATTTTGTTTCTTCAATGTGCAAAAACATTTTAGTTTGATGTGGTCCCATTTGTTTTTTTTTGTTTTGTTTTGTTTTGTTCCCCTTGCCTAGGGAGATATATCTGATAAAATAATGCTACAAGCAATGTCCAAGATTGTGCTGCCTATGTTTTCTTCTACAGTTTTTATGATTTTGAATCTAACATTTATGTCTTTGATCTGCTTTGAATTTATTCTTGTGTGTGGTATAAGAAGGTGGTCTAGTGTCATTTTTCTGCATGTATCTGTCCAATATTTCTAACACCATTTATTGAATAAACTACCTTTAGTCCATTGTATGTGCTTGCTTCCTCTGTTGAATATTAATTGGCTATAAAGGTATGGGTTTATTTCTGAGCTCTCTATTATGTTCCATTGATATATGTGCCTGTTTTTATGACAGTACCATGCTGTTTTGATTACTATAGCCTTATAGTACAGTTTGATATTAGATAGTGTGATCCCTCCAACCTTGTTCTTCTTTCTCAGGATTGCTGTTGTAATAAAGGTCATATATGACAAACCCACTGTCAGCATCATACTCAATGGGCAAAAAACTACAAGTTCTTCTCCTTAAAATCAGGAACAAGACAGGGATGTCTGCTTTCACCTCTCATATTCAACATAGTACTGGAAGTCCTAGCCACAGCAATCAGACAAGGAGAAGAAATAAAAGGCATCCAGATTGGAATGGAAGAAGTAAAACCATCATTATTTACAGATGACATGACACTGTACATAGATATACCCAAAGATTCCACCAAGAAAGTACTAGAACTGATAAATTAATTCAGCAAAGTAGCAGATACAAAATTAATATCCAGGAATCACATTTTTATATGCTAATAACAAAGTAACAGAAAGAAAAATTAAGAAAACAATTCTATTCACAATTGCTACAAAAAGAATAAAATACCAAAGAATAAACCTAACCAAGGATGTAAAAGACCTGTATTCAGAAAATTATAAGACACTGAAGAAAAAAATTGAAGATGATATAAATAAGTGGATGCACATACCATATACATGGATAGGAAGAATTATCATTAAACTGTCCACACTACCCAAAGCAATGTATAAATTCAAAGCAATTCCTATCAAGATTCCAATGACATAGTTCAAAGAACTAAAACAAATATTTCAAAAATTTATGTAAAACCACAAAAGATCATAAAAACTTTTTAAATGTGATTCTCTGGGACCTTTTCCCCTTTTGCTAGCTGCAGTAGAGATTCGTAGGACAACTCTGAGAGCCACATTTAAAGCTAGTGGATCCAAAAAAGGAAAGGAGCCCAGATCTCTAAATCACTGCTTAGAAGCTGAAAATTAAAATAACAACCATATATGACTTATGGGAATAAAAAACAAATTATTTCAAGTATAGCAATTTGGGGTTTGTGTAATAAGGAAGCTGACATTATTTTAAATAGTATAATAACAAAAGACCAGTGTCCAATATAAAGAACTTCAATAAAAACATAAACATTCTAAATGAAAAAATAAGCAAAAGACACAAACAGGTATTTCACATACATAAACATAACATGCTCAAGTTCATTAGATATCAAAAAAATACAATTGCAATCAAAATGAGATACCATTTTATCACTTTAAAAATGTAATTAAGGGGTGTACAATGTGAAACAACCACTTTGTCAAACCATGTGGCATTTTCTTATAAGCCTGACTATTTGAATATTCATGACAGGTGATTTCACCCTTAGCAATATATCCTGGAGAAAGTCTTGCACATGTATGTCAGGAGGCATGCACTAGGAAGTTCATAGCAGCAGTGTGTAAACATTCCTATAGCTAAAAACAAAACAACACATAAGTTCCCTGACAAAAAGAATGGATAGATGAAATATACCTTATTTATACAATAAACTGTTTGTACAGAAGGCAGAAAGAATTATAGCTACACTCAGCAGCAAAGTGCTATCTTACAAAAATAAAATTCAAGAAAAACACTAAGTCCCCAACAATGAACTACACAGAAGATGATTATTTCAAAGTTTAAATAAAAGCAATACTAAACAATATTATTAAGAAAACATAGTTTTAATTGGCAGAAATTAATAAATACAATATCCAAGGGAGCAATTATCTTTAGGGAAAAGAAGATGGGATCAGAAATAAACTCACGTCTTTGTAGTGAATTGATATTTGACCAATGAAGCCAGAACATATAAGGCAAAGATAGTCTATTCAATAAATGATATTGGGAATAATGGACAGTTCCATGGGGAAAAAAAAACCAAACAACTAGACCACCTTCTTATACCACACACAAGAATAAACTCAAATGGATTAAAGACTTAAATGTAGACCTGAAACCATAAAAGAAGTAGAAAAAACACAGACAGTAAAATTTCAGACATTTCTGATAGAGGTATTTTTTTTCTGATATATTTCCTCAGGCAAAGGAAACAATAGGAAAAATAAACAAATGGAACTACATCAAACTAAAAAGGTTTTGCACAGCAAAATGAAAATACAACTCACTGAATGGGAGAACATATTCACCAATTCATCTGATAAGGGGTTCCTAGACAAAATTTGTAAATAACTTATAAAACAGCAAAAAAAAAATCCAATAAAAAATGGTAAACGACCTGAATAGACACTTCTGCAAAGAGGACATATAGGTGACCAATATACATGTGAAAAGGTGCTCAAAGTCACGAATCATCAGAAAATGCAAGTTAAGAGAGGAGGGAAAGATGGTGGCGAGGCAGGAGGGAGTGGATTCTACTTCCCCCTACAAGCACAAGAAAAACCTAGACAGTCTATGGAGGAACAGAGCAAACAGCCAATAGTAACCAGGCATATGAACATAGGAGACCAAATATTGTAGCGGACATTGAAAGACCAGACAGTACGGAGAGTGCTTCAGGACAATAAGGTCCCTGAGACCAGCACAGGGCCAGGACAGCGGCAGCCCCAGGCCCAGGGCCCACCAGATGTACCACAGGGTTCTTGGGAGGGAGCCAGGTCAACAGTTCCCTCTCCGGCCAAACAGGGTTTGAGCAGCCCTGGAAGACACCTGGTTGCTTGAAGTTGCAGAGCAGGGAATAAGGACTAAGTGGCAAACACACAGGGGCTGTGAGAACCCACGGAGTCTGTGGACGCCAGCTGGGGAGACTTGAGAGTCGGGCTGTAATGGCCATGACTCAGATAGTCCCTGGTCTGCCTGGAGAATTGGGCTGTGCGAGAGGCCCAGCCACTGTATGGAGCAGCAGGCTTGAGTAGGAGGAATTTCTCACAAAGAAAAAGTGAAAAACAAGACATTGTTTGGGGAATTCTCCTGCAGCAGCCACTCCGGACTCCTCCCCACCCAGCGGGCCACTGCTAGTCAGGAAAGCCCTGGGCACCCACATAATCCTGGGAAGGGTATGCACCTGAACCTGAGGGACCAGGGCAGCCTGGCCCAGCCTTCGCACCCACAACCAAGGGAGAGTACGTTCTTCCAAAGGCCTGGATCCCACACCAAAAGCCCAGGGGAGAGGCACCCAGCTAGCCCTGGGGAGAGTGTGTGCCTGAGGCTGACTGACTGCAGATCAGGAAGGGAGAAAAGCAAAACCAATGACCCTTCAGCCTGCTGCAGCCAGCAAGACCAGCAAAACCAGTTTGGCCAGTTTGAAACCAGCAAGAGCCTTTTTTTTAAAGTAATTCTTTATTTTTTTCCTTTCATTATTTTTTCTTTTGATTTCTTTTTCCTCTTTTGTTCTTTCTTGTTTTATTACTTCTTCCTTTCTTTCCAATTTTATCTCTTCTTCCTTCCTTCTTTTTTTTAAATACCCACAACTGAGACAAAAAATCTGGAACTGTGAAAAGACCAGAGTTGGACACAAAGAGGGGTCATCCCAACAGCTGAGACAGTGAGACAAATTTCATTTTGCTACTACAGAGAACCTGCAAGTTATTGCATATCTGTATTATTATTTTTTCATTGTTCTCACATCTTTTATTTTAATAATATTTTTGTACTAATAGTATTTTAATAGTATTTTCTCACACACTACACCTACTTACTATCCTTTACTCTCACCTTACCTCAGAATTTGACCTCCCACAACCTCACTGCTTTCTAGATCCAACTCACAATCCTTCCCTCCCCAACAAGAACCTTATCTTCTTTCCATTCTTTCTAAAAAGTGGCTAGTTGGGTGGAATATAACAGTTAACACTATACATATCCAAAGGATCTCCTATCTTTTCTCTACCGGCTGCTACTATAAATATCATAGAATACACTCTTGCTGTCTTAAACCATTTTGCCTTGCATCTCCAACTGATCACAAAAAAAAGTAAGTGGAAGCTGTGAACACCAGGTGTGATACCCACTGGAAGAGGAAACCCAACAACAAAGGAACCACCAACAGATAATAACAGAAGAAGGTGAAGAAGGGAGTGGAAGCCACACTAACCTCGATCTAGGACCTATCTGGAAATACAACTAAATAATGGAGAAATTACCCAGAACAAACAACTGAACAAGAGCAACAGAGAATCCTCAAAACCTTGTACACATAGAAGAACCAGCTTCAACACAACCTGCCCTCACCAGCACAACAAAATACAAGAGGTGGTGAACAAACTGACCCTCAGTTAACCAGCTGGTGGGAAGGACCCACCAAAGAAAGACCCAAAAACAATCAAAACCTAAAGACAAACACAGAGCCAACTTAAATGATACCCTAAGACCAGTGAGCTCAGGAGATCAAGGAGATGGCACCACTGAATCTAACAGGTATTCTACCATAGAAATTCATGCCATAAACCCAGGGAGTCAAAATAGGAAAATTTAAGAAAATGAGGCTAACAAGAAGAGTCTCACAAACAATGGGAAAACAAAGAAACAAACCCTAAATGAGAGGAAAGGAGAAAGCCTCAGAAAGAATGCTAAATGAAATAGAGGCAACTCAACTATCAGATACTGAGTTCAAAGCAATGGTTATCAGGAAGTTCAATGAGCTCACAGTGAATTACCAGAAACTACAGGGAAAGTAAAATGAATACACTGCAAACTATATCAACATGAAAAAGGAAACAGAAACTATCAACAAGGGCCAAGAGGAAATGAGGAACACAATTTCTGAACTGAAGAACACAGCAGAAGGAATCAAAAGGAGAATCAATGAAGCAGAAGAGCAGATCAGCGAGTTGGAGGACAAAGCAGAAAAAACACCCAGAAAGACCAAGAAAAGGAAAAGAGGCTCAGTAAGAATGAAGAGGGATTAAGAGAAATGCAAGACAATATGAAATATAATAATATCCATATAATAGGGATACCAGCAGCAGCAGAAGAAGAGCAAGGGATAGAAAACCTGTTTGAAAAGGTAATGATGGAAAACTTCCCTAATTTGATGAGAGAAAAAGTCACACAAATCCAGGAAACACAGAGAGCCCCAATCAAGAGAAACCCAAAGAGGCCCACTTCAAGACACATCACAATTAAAATGGCAAAATTCCAAGACAAAGAGAGAATCTTAAAGGCAGCAAGGGAGCAAAAGGAAGTAACATACAAGGGAGCCCCAATAAAGTTAGCAGCTTACTCCTCAATGGAAACACTCCAAGCCAGAAGAAAATGGCAAGAAATATTCCAAGTAATGAGAACCAGAGGCCTGCAACCAAGGCTACTTCACCCAGCAAGGCTCTCAATCAAGATAGAAAGCCAAATAAGGAGTTTCCCAGACAAAAGAAGTCTAAAAGAATACAACTTCAAACCAGCTCTGCCGAAGATGCTAAAGGGACTGCTTTAATGAAAGGAAGGAAAAGAGAGAGAAACAGAGGTACGAAAATGACAGTGAATAAGTACCTATCAGTAATAACCTTAATCATAAATGGATTAAATGCTCCAATCACAAGACATAGAATAGCTGAATGGATAAGAAAAAGCATGACCCACATATATGCTGCCTACAAGAGATTCACCTCAGGACAAAAGACCTACACAGATTCAAAGTGAAGAGCTGGAAACAAATTTTCCAAGCAAATGGACAGGAAAAAAAAGCTGGGGTAGCAATACTCATATCAGAAAAAATAGATTTCAAAAAAGGGGCCATAAAGAGAGACCCAGAAGGTCAATTCATAATACTCAAGGGAAGACTCCACCAAAAAGACATAAATATTGTAAATATATATGCACCCAACATAGGAGCACCCAAATACATAAAGAAAATCTTGGAGGACTTCAAGAAAGATATTGACAGCAATACAATTATAGTGAGGGATTTTAACACCCAACTATCAAAAATGTACAGATCTTACAAATAAAATATCAACAAAGATATTGTGGCATTGAACAACACTCTAGATGAAATGGACTTAACTGATATATATAGAGCCCTTCATCCCAAAGAAACTAAATACACATTCTTTTCAAATACACATGGAACATTTTCGAAGACAGACCACACAATAGGACACAAAACAAGTCTCAACAAATTCAAGAAAATTGAAATCGTATCAAGCATTTTCTCTGACCACAAGGGACTGAAACTAAAAACAACGCCCCCACCCAAAAAAAAAATCCAAAACACTCAAAATCATGGAGATTGAATAGCATGCTATTAAACAATGAATGGGTCAAGAATGAAATTAGGGAAGAAATCAAAAAGTTTCTGGAAACAAATGAAAATGAACTCACAACAACCCAAAACTTATGGAACACAGCGAAGGCAGTCCCCAGAGGGAAGTTCATAGGGATACAGGCCTACCAAAAAAACATAGAAACATTTCAAACAAACAACCTAACCCTACATGTACAGGAACTCGAGAAACAACAACAAAGATAGCCCAGAGTAAGTAGAAGGAAGGAAATAACCAAGATCAGAGCAGAATTAAATGACACAGGGACTAAAAGCACAATTCTAAAGATCAATAAATCCAGGAGCTGGTTCTTTGAAATGATAAATAAAATTGACAGGCCGTTAAGCAGGCTCATCAAGGAAAAAAGAGAGAGAACCCAAATAAACACAATCAGAAAAGAAAGAGGAGAGATTACAACTAATACCACAGAAATACAACGAAATCTAAGAAATTACTACGAAGACCTATAAGCCAAGAAATTTGAAAACCTAGGTGAAATGGAAGAATTTCTAGAAAAATATAATATTCGAAACTCAATGAAGCAGAAAGCCTGAACAGACCAATAACAGCAGATAAAATTGAAGCAGTAATCAAAAAACTCCTGACACACAAAAGCCCTGGATCAGATGGATTCACAGGAGAATTCTACAAAGCATTTAAGGAAGAGCTAACCCCTATCCTTCACAGACTATTCCAAAAATCCAAAATGATGGAAGACTCCCAAACTCTTTTTATGAAGCCAGCATCATCCTAATCCCAAAACCAGATAAAGACACAACAAAGAAAGAAAACTTCAGGCCAATATCGCTGAGGAACATAGATGCTAAAATCTTCAACAAAATATTGGCAAACTGCATCCAACAATACATTAAAAACATCATACAATATCAATGAATGCAGAAAAAGCATTTGATGAGGTACAACACCCACTTATGATAAAAAACAAGTGGGAATTGAGGGAACATTCCTCAACATAATAAAGGCCATATATGAGAGACCTACAGCCAACATCATACTCAATGGGCAAAAACTACAATCTTTTCCACTAAGATCAGTAACAACACAAAGTTGTCCACTTTCACCATTGGTATTCAACATAGTATTAGAAGTTTTAGCCACAGCGATCAGACAAGAAAAGGAAATAAAAGGCATCCAAATTGAACAGGAGGAAACAAAACTATCATTGTTTGCAGATGACATGATAGTGTACATAGAAAATCCTATAAACTTGTACAAAAAACTGCTCAACCTAATAAATGAATTTGGCAAAACAGTGGGATACAAAGTTATTATCCAGAAATCAAAGGATTTTTGTATACCAACAATGAAACAGCAGAAGCAGAAATCAAGAAAAAAATCCCATTCGACATAGCAAAGAAGAAAAATAAAATACCTAGGAATAAACTTAACCAGGGAGGTAAAAGACCTGTATGCAGAAAACTACACAACACTGAAGAAAGAAATCAAGGAAGACACAAACAAATGAAAACATATACCATGTTCATGGATCAGAAGAATTAACACCATCAAAATGTCCATACTACCCAAAGCAATTTACAGATTCAATGCAATACCTATTAAAGTACCAATGGCATATTCCACAGACATAAAACAAATACTTCAAAAATTTATATGGAGCCATAAATGACCTTGAATAGTTACAGCAATTTTGAGAAAGAAGAGCAAAGTAGATGGGATCACAATACCTGACACCAAACTGTATTGCAAGGCCACTGTAATCAAAACAGCCTGGTACTGGCACAGAAACAGGCACATGGACCAGTGGAATAGAACAGAGAGCCCAGAAGTAAACCCAATTCTCTACAGTCGATTAATATTTGACAAAGGAGACAGCAACATAAAATGGAGTAAAAACTGCCTCCTCAACAAGTGGTGTTGGGAGAACTGGACAGCTATGTGCAAAAAAATGAAACTTGAGCACCAACTTACACCATACACAAAAATAAATTCAAGGTGGATAAAAGATTTAAATATAAGCCATGAAACCATTAAAGTCCTAGAGGAGAACATAGGCAGGAAAATCACAGACATTTCACGCAGCAACATTTTTACTGATATGTCCCCTAAAGCATGGGACATAAAGGAAAGAACAAACAAATGGGATCTCATCAAAATAAAAAGCTTCTGCATGGCTAAAGAAAAAAGTATTAAAATAAAAAGAGAACCAACTGTATGGGAAAACATATTTTCCAATGATACCTCAGGCAAGGGTTTAATCTCCAAAATATATAAAGAACTTACACAACTCCACTCTAAGAAGACAAGCAACCCAACTAAAAAATGGGCAAAAGACTTGAACAGACACTTCTCCAAGGAGGACATACAGAGGATCCAGAGACACATGAAAAGATGCTCAGCATTGCTAGCTATCAGACAGATGCAAATTAAAACTACAATGAGATACCACTTCACACCAGTCAGAATGGCCATCATAAATAAAGCAACAAACAACAAGTGTAGGAGAGGCTGTGGAGAAAAGGGGACCCTAGTGCACTGTTCGTGGGACTGCAGACTGGTACAACCACTATGGAAAGCAGTATGGAATTTTCTAAGAAAACTAAAAATGGACCTACCTTTTGACCCAGCAATTCCACTGCTAGGATTATATCCTAGGAACCCTGAAACACCAATCCAAAAGAACCTACGCACCCCAATGTTCACAGCAGCACAATTTACAATAGGCAAGTATTGGAAGCAACCTAGGTGCCCATCAGTAAATGAATGGATCAGAAAACTATGGTACATTTACACAATGGAATTCTACGCAGCAGAAAGAAAGAAGGAGCTCCTACCCTTTGCAACAGCATGGATGGAACTGGAGAGCATTATGCTAAGCGAAATAAACCAGGTGGTGAAAGACAAATACCATATGATCTCACCTTTAACAGGAACCTAATCAACAAAACAAACAAGCAAAATATAACCAAAGACACTGAGATAGAGAACAGGCTGACAGTGACCAGAGGGGAGAGGGGAGGGAATTTCAGGGGAAAAGGGGAAGGGTTTGCAAGAACAAGTATAAAGGACGCATGGACAAAAACAAAGGGGGGGTTGGAAATGGGAGGGAGATGGGGAGGGCTTGGGGGGTGGGCTGGGATGGGAGTAAAAGGCAGAAAACTGTGCTTGAACAATTAAAATAAAAGAAAAACAAAAAGAAAAAGAAAAAGAAAATGCAAGTTAATTGGCACTGAGCCCTGCGGAACAGGACCCAAGCCAAAGCTGGAGGCAGAACAGAGGCAAGCTGGGGATGAGGCCCTGGAGGGGAGTTAATTGTGGACTGCATGCCTAAGACGCCTCCTGTACCCATAGGCCCTGAGGCTAGTGGCCACTAATGAAGAGGGCAACTGAGTCAAGCCCAGGCTAAACCCCAGCCCAGTTGCACTCCCCAAACACCTGCCTGATTTGAGGGACTACAAGGCTGTGTCCTATTTGCCCTGACTCTGTGGGGCCACACAGCCTCCCACAGGCATTTCAGAGCTCTTGCCATGAGCAGGGCCTGGACCACCTCTCAAGCCTACTTCTTACCCCAGCCTGGGTGAAGGCGACTCCTCAAGCTTTGGGACTCAGTGAGGCATGGTAGCAATCACATGCATGCTGGGACCACAGCAGACATGCTGCCACTCCCTGGGCCCCCAGAGGCTGATCTGTTTGCCTCCTGGCACCCTCTGACTCAGGTGACCAGCTGAACTCATCATTCACTCACTGACTCACCCAGAGTAACTTCTAATCCTGCAAACTGCATGCATGCTACCATGTTTGCCGCGACTTCTGAATCCACTGAAAGATACCAGCATTTCAGAACATAAAAAATACTTGAATGCAAGTAGAATGTTCAGGCCATTACTTACTGAGCTTTTCCTATTAAAACTGGCCTGTCATGAGCACCATAAAAGTGTACATTTTGCTCTGTCTTGGTGTTGTTTTTTTCTCCCTGCCTTCTCTCCCATCCTGCATCTTAATCCTTGCTGAGGAGACAGCAACATAAACAGTCTCAGGGGTCATCAGAGACTGGCAGTAGGGCACAGCCAATCAATACACAATCCTGAGAAACAGTGGTGTGGCCCCTCATAGGAGAGCCTCCAAAACACCCTTCCGGCATGTGGCAGACCTAAAATCTGGGCTCAGGAACCCTAATAGGGGCCCAACCCTGCCAAGTGCAGGGAGATAATCCTGGACATACTAAGGCTAGTGGCTTGGGGAAGGAGAACAAACCCACCATCTTCCCTGAAGTCTGAAAGGCACCTGACATAGGAGATCTAGGAATCACAGCCCCTTGTTTCTGACAGAAATAGTCTAGTCTGTGACTAGTCTAAGACCGATAGCAGGTCAACAGGCAGAGACTTGCAGAGGTGGATCCTGTGGTGACTTAGGATATTTGGTGACACACACCTGGACCCAGTATGATAAAATCCAGCTTTGCAGAGCAGCTTGGCCCAACCTGAGAGTGGACAAGCCCGGAGAAGTCAGCCACAAACTGTGGATCACCTGTAGCTTCGAAAAGGAAGCTGAGGGCCAGATGTGGACAGCACCAGATATTGGCTTATATCAGACTCAGACATCAGAGCAGTAGTATCCAAAGAGAGAAACCAGAAGGCAAGATTTAAACTGTGCTGAGACAAATCCACTTGGCTCTTTTCTCATTATCTTAGCTACTTTTTCATTTTCATGGCCATTTTATTTATACTTTTTATCTATTTTTTCTTTTATTCTTGGTGCTCTAATTTTTCTTTCATATCTCCTATTCTGCTCTTACCTTAGAGTATTCCACTGTTCCCTTCTTCTATTTATTGTTTTTGTTACCTTTACTGTGTTGCTTTTACATTTTCCTCTTTCAATTCATTACAAGTAGCTCTCTTTCCCTTTCTCCTCTCATAATCACTTTTCTTTCCTTTGGTATTCTCATATTCTTTTTCCCTTTCCCCTTTCCCTGTTATTCCATTTCACTCTTCACTTTCATTATTCTTTGCTCTCTTGTTGATATTGCTGTGGTGAACAGAGGGGTTTGCTTGTTTTGGTGCTTTTTTCTGTTGTTTTGCTTTGTTCTGCCAGCACCTATACAACAGTATAAAACACATGGTAATTGGTAAGGGTTGAGCCTCTTAGCCCATCAGACAGAGAAGAGCTCCCACTAATGAATGGGCTAGTAATAATCAGGACACAAACACAACAGGAGAGTCCAGATAATCCACACAGAGCTCATTCCCAAAGCATCCAGATCAGGAGATCAAGGAGTCTGCACCACTGGGTCCCACAGGACTCCTAACACACAAGGCCACTCCACAAGACAGAGTCAAAGCAAATCAATATACATAGCAACAAATACAAAGGGACAAATAAAATAGGAAGACATAGGAAAAACCCGAACAAAAGGAGGAAAATCCAGAAAAAATGCTAAGCAAAATTGAGGCGAGCAACTTATCAGACATAGAGTTCAAAGTAATGCTCATAAGAATGCTCAAGGAACTTAGTGAGAACTACAAGGAACTTAGTGGGACCTACATCAGCATGCAAAAGGACATATAAATCTTGAAAAAGAACCAGATGAAAATGAACAATGCAATATTTGAAATGAAGAACACACCAGAAGGAATTAAGAGCAGGCTAGAAAAAGTATAGGACCAAATCAGCAAGTTGGAAGACAAGGTAGAAAAACACACAATCTGAGCAACAACATGAGAAAAGAATTAAAAAGAATGAAGACAGTCAAAGGCAGGGATGTCCAACTTTTTGGCATCTCTGGGCCACACTGGAAGAACTATCTTGAACCACACATCAATTACACAAACACTAATGAAAATTGATGAGCAAAAAAAGGTTTTAAGTAAATATACAGTTTGGTGCTGGGCTGCACTCACAGCCATCTTGGGCCACAGGTTGGACACCTCTGGTATAAAGGAACTTTGGGACAACACAGTATATTAATATTCACATCATAGGGATACCAGAATTAGAAGAAAAGGAGCAAAAGATAGAAAACCTGATGAAAAAATGATGGAAAACTTCCCTAACTTGGTGAGGGAAAAAGTCACACAAGTCCAAAAAGCAGAGGGTCTCAATCAAGATCAACCCAAAGAGGCCCACTCCAAGATACATTACAATCAAAATGGCAAAATTTAAAGACAAAGAGAGAATGTTAAAGGCAGCAAGGGAGAACCAGCTAGTAACATACAAGGCAGCTATGATAAGGTTACCAGCTGATTTCTTAATAGAAACACTATAAGCCATAAGGGATTGGCAAGAAAGATTCTAAGTAATGAAAAGCAAGGCTCTATCTACTCTATCCAGCAAGGCTCTCCTTAAAATGGAAGGCAAAATAAGGAGTTTCCCAGACAAAAGAAGGCTAAAAGGGTACATTTCCACCATGCCAGCAATGCAAGAGATGCTAAGATGACTGCTTTGAGAAGAAGAAGAAATAAAGCGAGAGACAGAGAGAAGAATACAAGTACAAAGAGAAACAATGGCAATGAATAAGTACCTATCAATAAGAACCTTAAATGTACAGTGATCCCTCACCTATCATGGGAGTTATGTTCCAGAGACCCCCACAATAGGTGAAAATCCACAAAGTAGCAGTATTATATTTATTTTATTATTTATATATATTTTAAGGCTTTATAAACCCTTCCCACACTCCTATAAACCTTTCCGACTCTCTTATTAACCTTTCCCACACTCTTATAAATACTTCATATGCTCTTAAACATTTTCTATACTCCTAAACTTACGTAATTTTAACAACACATAAAATTCTATATGGGTACAGTATACCACAAAATCCCATGATATAGCGAAAACTCCACAATACAGAATTAGATATATATTTTTTAAAAAAACCCGCAATACAGTGAAGCTGCAATAAGTGAACTGCGATATAGTGAGGGGTGACTAATCACATGATCTTATCGATACACAAAAAGCATTTAATAAAATCCAGCACCCATTTATGATAAAAAACACTCAACAAAGTGGGAACAGAGGAAGCATACCTGAACATAATAAAGGCGATATACAAAAAACCTACTGCTAACATCATACTCAATGGGCAAAAACTAGAGGTGTTTTCCTTAAGATCAGGAACAAGACAAGGCTCTCCATTCTCACCACTCTTAATCAACATAGTACTGGCAGTTCTAGCTACAGTGATCAGGAAAGAAGAAGAAATAAAAAGCATCCAAATTAGAAAAGGGGAAGTTAAAATGTCATTATTTGCAGATGACATGACAGTCTAAATAGAAAACCCCATAGGTTCTACCAAAAAACTACTCAACCTAGTACGTGAATTCAGCAAAGTAGCAGATACAAAGTCAATAATAAGAAATCAATGGCCTTTTTGTACACCAAAAATTGACTATCAGAAAGAGAAACTAAGAAGAAAAGCCCATTTACTACAGCAATGACAACAAAAAAGTACTTAGGAATAAACTTAACCAAGGAAGTAAATGACCTGTACTGGAAAACTATAGGACACTGGAGAAGGAAACTGAGAAAGACACAAATAAATGGAAACATATACTGTTCAAGGATTGGAAGAATCAATATAATTAAAATGTCCATACTACCCAAAACAATGTATAGATTCAACACAATTCCTATTAAAATATCAATGGCATATTTTACACATTAAGAAAAAATATTTCAAAAATTTATATGGAACCAAAAGTTACCCCAAATAGCCACAGCAACCTTGAGAAAGAAGAACAAAGTTGGAGCAATTACAATACCTGATATCAAGCTATACCACAAGGCCACCGTAATCAAAACAGCCTGGTAGTGGCATAAAAACAAACACATAGGTCAATGGAACACAATAGAGAGCCCAGAAATAAACCCATGTTTCTATAGTCAATTAGTATTTTTGACAAAGCGGGTATAAGCACACAATGGAGTAAAAACAGTTTCTTCAATAAATGGTGTTGGGGGAATTGAAATGGTAAATGCAAAAAAATGAAACTAGACAACCAACTTACACCATATACCAGAATAAACTCAAAATGGATATAAGATTTAAATATAAATTTTGATACCATAAAAGTCCTAGAGAAAAACATAGGCATTAAAATTTCAGATATCCTGTGTAGCAATATTTTTGACTAGATATCTCCTAGGGCAAGAAAAATAAAGGAAAAAACAAACAAATGGGACATCAAATTAAAAAGCTTCTGCATGGCTAAAGAAACCATCATCAAAATGAAAAGGGAACCAACTGTATAGAAGAGTATATTTGCCAATGATACATCAGACAGTGTTTAATCTCCAAAATATATAAAGAACTCACACAACTCAAAACCAGAAATATAAACAATCCAGATAAAAAATGGGCAAAGGACCTGAATAGACACTTCCCCAAGGAGGACATACAGAGGGCCCAGAGACATATGAAAGGATGCTCTCAGCATCACTAGCCATGAGAGAGATGCGAATTAAAACCACAATAAGGTATCACCTAACACCTGTCAGAATGGCTATCATTAATAAATCAACAAACAACAAATGCTGGTAATGATGTGGAGAAAAGGTAACCTTACTGCACTGTTGGAGGGAATGCAGACTGGTGCAGCCACTGTGGAAACCAATATGGAATTTCCTCAAAAAATTAAAAATGAACCTGCCTTTTGGCCCAGTAATTCCACTGGTAGGAATATACCCTAAGAATCCTGAAACACCAATTCAAAAGTACTTAAGCGCAGTGCTATTTACAATAGTCAAGGGCCAGAAACAGCCTAAGTGCCTATCAGTACATGAATGGATCAAAAAACTGTGGTACATTTACACGATGGAATACTATCCAGCAGACAGAAAGAAGAAGGAATTCCTACCCTTTGCAACAGCATGGATGGAACTGGAGACTATTATGCTAAGTGAAATAAGCCAGTCAGTGAAAGACAAATACCATATGGTTTCACTCATGATTGGAATCTAATGAACAAAATCAACTAAAGCAAAATAGAGACAGGCTCATACATAGAGAGAAGGCTGATAGCTATTGGGGGTGGACAAAAGAGATTGAGCAAAAAAGGAAAAAAGAAAAAAACTCATGGACATGAGTTTTAATCAACAGAACAAACAAACAAGTGTAATATAACCAAAGACACTGAAATTGAGAACAAGAGAGGAGAGGGATAGGAATTTCAAGGGAAAAGGGGAAGGGTTTAGAGCAAGAAGTATGAAAAACATATGGACAAAAGCTAGGGGGTGTGGAAATGGGAGGGAGCTGGGGAAGGCTGGGGCGGTGGGCTGGGATGGGAGTAGTAGACAGAAAACTGTACAAGAACAACAATTAAAATAAAATTTTAAAAAAAGAATGAATGAATGATGAATGGATAAAAGAATATATGGATGAAGTAGTGAGTCTAGTTGGACTAAATCCTGAAGACTTGGAATGTCAATATAATAAAGAACATGTTACGAAGTCATCCATTTCTCTCCATTCCTCTTACTATTTCCTTAATTTAGAAGCTTCCACTTCTCTCTATATAATTTCTGTGTGTTCCTCCTCCTTGCTGGGAGAAATGCTAGAGTATTCTTTCTTGCCTCAGAAAATGGCAAATCCATTCATCCTGGTAGTTGGGCCTGGAAATAATGAAATTTTTAATTCCTCCCTTCTCGTATTTCACATCTAGGCCATCTTCAAATCTTATGGGCTCTATCTTTGAATTGTTTCCGGAATCAAACTATGAGCCATAAGTTTCATCTGTACTATTACAACTGTCTCTTAAATTCATCTCCCTACTACTATCTTTGCCTTTCTATACTCTCATTTCTGCATCACAGCCTGGGTGATCCTTTTAAAACATTAAGTTAGATCTTATCATGCTTCTTATTAAAATACTCCAATGGCTTCCATGTTGTCCTATTTAAAACACATCAATGGCTTTCCATCTCACTCAGACTAAAGGCTGCATCCTTATGGTGGCAACAAGGCCCTAGGAGACCTGACCCTACACATCTCCCTCTCTTAGGTCACTCTCACTCTTCTCCCCATAGCTCTCTTGAATCTAGGCACAATGGCCTCCTTGCTAGACAAGGAGCTTTGCCTAGCTCCTTTGCCTAGCTCATTGATCCTTCTGCTTGGAATGGCATTCCCTCAAATATCTGAATGGTCCACTTCCGCCAGTTTTCCTCTTAAATGTCACTTGATCAGAATAGCTCTCTCTCACCACCATACATGAAATAACACCACCATTTTTCTATTATGCTCTGTCTCATACTACACCATTTTTCTTCACAACACATTACCACATCATGTGTTTGTTTCACAGTGATGCCCTGACTGGAATGTATTCTCCATGAGTGCAAAGACATTGTTTTGTTCCCTAAAATTTCTTCATCACCAAGAACAATGCCTAACACATGACAGAATATCAGTATTTTAAAAGTTTAGATATGTCAATCAATAGAGTTTTGGTTAATAATATAATTATGTCATTTTGCATGAAATTTTAAAGAAAATGTCCTTAATACATTAAAAACCTCAATGTTCAATGCAAAATTTCTATCTTTAACCATCTACACCATTCTTCCTACATAACACAAGAGTCATAAGCAGTCCATAATATGTATATATTTTAAGGTCACCTCACTAACTACTCAAAAATTCTTAAGCAGTCCATAATATGTATATATTTTAAGGTCACCTCACTAACTACTCAAAATTCTTATTCAGAGAAACATAATCAACAATTATCTCACTAATATTCACTCACTTTATTTTCAAAGTCCAGTTATACAGGGTTGGGATAGAAAAATTATTGAGTTTTTTCTTCATTGTCTCAGCCTGAATTTGCTCAAAGTTGAATCTAAAAACTAAAATGACCAGGCCTGAAAAAATGTATTGACAGTTACATCAAGTATGTCACATGCCATTCTTGCACCTAATATTTATGAAAAACATGTACTTTGTATATAATTATGTATATATTTATTATAAGTATAATTAACCATTTCTGTCTTGACTATCCCACTAATGAATCTAATGATCAGACTCAAGAGAACAACAAATAGCACTCTATAATTAAATCAACGCAGACATAGAAAAGTCAAAGTAGATTTTGAGAAGGGCAATCAATGCAACAGACTTATGGGGCACATACACTCGTTCTAAACATAAAATATGTCACAGTCCATGTTTAAATGAGATTTATTTAAATTAATATGTAAAAAATAATAGTAACTGCAAAAATAATAAACCTGTACTTGAAAATTTACTCTTATCAACAGTTGTCATTTTTATCTATTAAAATACATACTTATGCTGACTGTTATGTCTTCATTGTCTGGAATTAGTCCATTCAAACTACGGCACAGAGGAAGGAGGAACATACTCAGCTAACTTTAGGGAAAATATGGCTAAATTTTACATATATATATATATATACACACATACATACATACACATACCTTCTAAGCTTAAAGACAAATGCTTTATGGCTTAAGTTTCCTCATGCCCCTTGAAACTAATACTCCATCAGAGTAACCTGATTATTAGTATGAGTAACCTATACACAAAAATACATTGATTAAAAAGAAATAACATTGGTGGGAAAAAAGAAGGTAGCATAGGAGAACCTAGTTTCCCTATCTCCCCACAAAAATTAACAATTGGACAGCTCTGGGAGACAAGTAGGGTCTATTTAGTTTTAGCAACACAATGGAACAACAACAACAAACTAAGAATAATATCACAAGAAAATAAGGACGACAATTTCATTTTGCCTGCATCATCCAATCCCCTAAGTTGTCATCATTTGGCACCATGAAGGAACTTCCCACCTAGAAAGAGTTCCTCTCACCAGGAAGGAAAGAACAAGGTGACCAACCAGCTTCTACAACCTCTCAGAGCACTACATAAAGGTCCTATTTCTCTTTTACCCTACCTAGACTAGCAAAGCTGGGAAATATTAAGCTGACTAGAAACAAAGAGGAAAACTAGAGGCTATTATTAGCAGACAGGCAACAGGAGTGATGGACAGTTCAGAGAGCCCTGCTTTGCACATAAACTCCACAGCATTCACTACTGATGAAGCCAATAGCTACCAAAGCCACCAAGGAACCCCTGGAGATCTGACATGGTTTTGCCTCACAAGTTTGTGCAATAGCCTGAATCTCTCATGTCTCCATCTGTACACTATCCCCCTTCCTGCTAAAACCTAGGACCATGCCAGAGACATCTAAGGTCTTCGTAGCTGCACAAGTGTAAGACATAAAGTTGTCTAAGACCCTTTTTTGATGGTGGAGGGCTTCCATGAAGGCCAAGGGAGAGGCCTCAACCCACTGGCTTTGTTCAGCTTCATGTCACCTCACAAGAAAGAATTCTAGAGCAGGCTAGAGAGATTCAGCAAAGCACATAGATTTATTAATGTGACAGTACACAATCAAGAAGGAGGGGAGTGTGGGCAAACTCAGAAAATGAGTTGCTCCAAAAAGACTGGAGTAAATATTCTTATCAGTGTTATGGGCAAGGAGAGGAAGTGAAGGTGTTTTGTGGTCTCTGATGCTCAGGGTGGTCGCAGCTCCTCTCAGTCCTTCCTCACCAGATGGTGGTAATCTAGAGGGTGGAGCAGCTTCAAAACCATAATGTGAGTCAACATGGCTGTCATCTCTGGCTGAGATTGTTTTACTATTTGTGCCAATTATTTCTTACCCCAGGAAATTGGGAGGGTGGCAAGGGGAGACAGGTTTATAGCCACAAGTCACATCCACAATGCTCCAATCCAGAAGGGTAAGCAGCAGGAGAGTAAGTATCTTGCAACAAGTCACATCTGCGATGCCCTAACCTAGAATTAAAAAGGAAGGGTAGAGCCCAGGGCCTCTGTTCCATATGCTAAATTTTCTTGCCTGACTTTGACTACACTGGAACGCAAGACCCAAACCCACACTGGCTTGGACTTCTGTTGCTGCACAAGTACAAGTCCCCAGCATAGACCAGCAGGCACAATCTTCACACTCTCCCTCTACCCAACACCAGGTTACCAGTATTTCCCTGAAAAGAAATTGTAGACAGGTCTGACACACCTGTCTTTTGTGTCTACAGACCAGGGGACACACCCTTTGATCATTTGGTTCTGATAGCCAGCAAAGCTTGCATTCATGGGTCCAACGGGATTGTAGCAAACAAACAAATGAAAAAAACCCAGTTCTTAATCTAGCTATCCCCCTAGAGTTCAGTGTTGAGGCAGCAATCAGAAACCCCTAACTCTCAGTCTCTCTCAAAGAGGGTTACTTGCACATCTTAAAAGCTACAGCTTTAGGGTCAAGATTCTAATTGAACACACATCTATGGGTCAACCACAATCCTCTCCAGCACTGTTCCTCTAACTTACTCCTGGTCACTGATATCTCCTTGGAAGCTATACACATGTCTGATACCCTTGCTTTTGTCACTGTCACCTAGAGGACATACCCCTTAATAGCCTGGCTCTGGTGGGCTTGCAGTGTTTGTGTGAATGGATCAGTGAACAGCAGCAATTAAGAAAGTATCTTAATTGACTATTCTTCCAGGGCTCATTGCAGAGGGAACAGAAAGAAATGCCCATCTACCAGTCTTTCCCTGGAAGTCTATTTGCATACTTTAAAAACTGCTATCTGAGGGATCAGCTTCCAATCTAGGTGCTGACAGAAATCTTGGCACATCTTCAACTACTAGTTGCCACAAACAACAAAGAAGGCTGCTTGGACAATCAGAAAGGTTTGAGAGACAGTCAAGAGCTAGTGTGGGGCTGAACAGTAAGTTTCATCTCCTACATGATACCATTTCAAAACTAACATAGAGAGTGAAGTAAAATGAAAAGTCAGAAGAATATGTTATAAACAAAAGAACAAGATTAAACCACAGACCTTAATAAAATTGAGATAAGTAATTTACCCGATACAGAGTTTAAAATAATAACCATAACAACATCCAGATAAGGGGAACAATGCATTGACAGAGTGAGAATTTCAACAAAGAAATAGAAAATATTTTTAAAAGTACCAAACAGAAATCACATAATAAAAGAATTCAATAACTGAACTGAAAAATACACTGATAGAATCAGACTTAATTTGGGATGATAAACACAATGCAATATACAGATGACATATTGTAGAACTGTATACCTGAAACCTGTATAATTTTATTAACCAATGTCACTCCAATAAATTCAATAAAAAAAGAAAGCATGTAGTAAACTGAGAAAAAATAATAGATGGGAACTTCCTTAATGATAAAGGGTATTTACCAAAAAAAAAAAAAAAAGGCAAACACAATGTATAAAGGTGAAATACTGTGAGGTTCAAAAATAGGCAAAAGAAATCAATAATAGAAATCAAAATAATGGTTACCTTTGTGGAGTAGCTAATAATCAAGAAAGTTAGGGAGTTTTATTGGACACTCATAATATTCTGTATCTTGACCTGTGGTATTTATACAGAGATGTTCACTTTGTGAAATGTCACTGAGTTACACACTTAAGGTCTGTACACTTTATTTATATATTACACTTCAGTAAACAGTTTATAAGAAATTTCAACAGTTTTTTTTTTTCAAGAAACTTTATAAATTATCCTAAAAGTTATATTTAAGTGCTGAGTCCCAACATTGCCAAGGCAGTTTAGAAACACTAAGGAAGTAGGAGACTACCAAATACAGACTTCTGAAGCTATACTAATTAAGACAATATAACATTGTAGAGGTACACAAAGAATACAGAATCTAGAAAGAAATTCACAAACAAACTGAACTAGGATATATGAGAGAGGTAGCCTAGCACTAAAGAAAAAAGGGGGATCATTTAATGGGCTGAACTGGAAAAACTGGTTATTATTTAGGGAAAAATCAATTTAAAAATGGGTCCTTAGCTTACAATATAGGCAAAAGACAATTCTGACTAAATTATTAATATAAATGACATAAGCAAAGCTTTAAAACTCTTTGAGCAAAACAGAAGTGCAACTATTTCTGTCTTTGGGGTAGAGAAAGATTTTTAATGAGATCAAACACTAACTATAAAAGATTAATTTGTCTAAATTAAAATTAAGAATTTCTGTTCATCAAACGGCACCTTAATGAAAATGAAAAGACACACAATTAAACAAGATATTTGCCACACATTTAACACACGGGAGATTAATTTCAAGAACACATAAAAACTTTTTCAAATCAATTTTTAAAATCCAATATAAGATTTAAAAGACATAAATAGACATTTTGAACAGGAAAGTACACATTTGGTTAGTAATCATTTGAAGATATGTTTGATCAGTGATATGTACATGAAGATCAAAATAAAATTACTTTATACAAATCAATGATCAACAAACTAAGAAGTCTGACAATTCCAAGTACTAAGGAGGATGAAGATCAACCATATCTCTTAAATACTGTTGGTGACAGTAAAACTAATGAAAACCACTTTAAAAAATAAGTTGTCGGTATTTCATGAACTAACTTTTCACACTCTAAAGCTACATTTTTCATTCCTAGATATTTTTCCACAAAAATGTTTGTACATGTGTATCAAGAATCACATGTGTACAAAAATATCAATTGCAGTATTATTCATTATAGCCCAAATCTGGAAATAATTGAAATACTCATGTACACATAAATGTACAATGGTTATGATATAAGCACATCAATATTTTAAATCACTTAAATAAATGATCAGTTATGCCAAACAACATGGATGAGTCTTAGTAATGCAATGAGCCAAAACTGCCAAACCCCAAGGCAACACTTTTATAAATGACAATACTAGATGATATACTATTTCCTCATAAATATATATGTGCTAAAACTTTAAAAAATCATTAAAATAATAAGCAGTTTCATAATGATGTCTGGTGAGAGAATCAGGGTAACAGATAAAGGAACATACAGGTGAATGTATGACATTAGTAATGTTATAGTCCTTGGGTTAGCTGGTGGAACCAAGGGTGTTTACTATAATAAACAAACAAATTAATTAAATGAATAAAATAGGCCTATGCGTGTAGCATAATATTGTATCATGATACAGTTTTTTTGATTAATGAAATTATGTGAACTTGATGTTCAAAAAATGCAATGTAATAAAATATAAAGTTAAGAATTGTATTAAGGTTGAAGTGTTAGTTAGCAAGACAAAATATGCTAGGTTCAAAAATTACTATTCTTCAATCACAATGAACATTTAATCATACAATTAGCAGTTGGTGTTAATTCCCTTTCTGAACTGAATCAATAAGTACTAAAATTTAAAGGAATACTGAATGCCCAAAACACTTAAATAAATAATTTACAGAAATAGGATTTTTTAATAATATATATTTAGAGCTGACACTTACCTTAAAGATTATCTAAAAAGAAGCACCAATGAATATTTGCTATATGCCAGGCTCTACACTTGACATGCATTATTAAATCCTTAATCCTCAAAAACTATAACACAGATGCCATTAATATCAACATTTTATTTGCAAAGAAACTTTGGCTAAAAGGATCAAAATAATCTGTTCAAGTTCACAAATTTAACAGAGTTGTAACTTAATCCCAATTTTATTTGAATCTTGAACCTGCATATTTATATATACATTTGTAGTACTTCACTTAATAGCACAGTATATAGATAGAGAGCTCAACTGAACCATCAAAATCACACATCAAGGTAGTGGCAGAATCAGGCCTTAAAAGGTATTAGGTACCATATAATAACAGGCATTATAAAGCACTTTATGAGACTTCCTATTCAGTACTCTTCCCATTCCATTACCTCAGCCAATTAAAAGGTCTCAAAATGGGCATGATGAATTCATTTTCTCTTCATCAGTGTAAATCAGCAAACTGTTTCATCAGAATAACTACCAGACATAATCTGTATTTCTACATTCATTTCTTTATGAATCTATATTGTGTATGTTCATGTATCCATATTCATGTACACAAAGAGTATAAAAATAGCACAACATAAAAGTATCTGCCGCAATTTATACTCTAATACTTGCAAGATTATATGTTTTAGTCAATTGTAGGAGAGGATTTAATATGATATTGCAATGGGCAATGTTTCTAGAAAACGTCTCTCACCTGCTCCGAGTGGTCTGAGTCACTTTCTTGAGGTAAAGGATACGGTGTTCTTTTTGATTCCTGAAGCTTTTCTTTTAATTTAGCATTTTCTTGCTCTTTTTGAAATAGCTGATCCTGAAGACTAACAACACTTTGCCGGAGCATAGCTTCACTTGATTTTGTGGTTTCAAAACAAATATGTAACTCATTGTAAAGCTGTTTCAAAAAATACATTCAAATCTATTAATAATCAATTAAAATAGTTACATGTATATATATACAATATATACACACATGTACATATATATCAGGATTTTATATGACATAGTCCTTACACTCAAGTTATTTTAATAGTCTAAGAGGGAAAACAAGATATAAACACATGGAAAACTAAACAGTATCAAATATCAATATAAAACCACAATTGATATTTTAAAAAGCAGTATGTTTTATTGGCCAGCATAATATAGGAAAATATGCTGTATTAACCTTGGAGGGCTCCTTAAAAAAAAAACAGGACTTGTACTGAGCCATGGTGGTATTATAGAAACGGAATAAAAATAAAAAATCATTCTAAAAGTGGCAGAAATGGGGGAAAAATTGTACAGTAATAGGAAAGGACAAAAGGGAGCATAAAATATATCAGCCTGATTGGACTTAGTATGCATGTACTTTGAAAGAGGAAAAAAAACAAGAGTCTTTCACTGAGAGTTTATTAGGTTTGTTCTTGACTGATATATATATATACACATATATGTGTACGTGTGTGTGTGTATGTATATACATAATCAGTTCTTGACCAATTATCCCATTTAGGATAAATTAGCAATTACTGCTTAAAGAGGGGAAGAGGGGCAGAAGGAATAATAAGAGAAACAAAGTCAAGGAATATGACTACAAATGGAACATAAAGACACCTGAGTGCCAGGTTAAGGAGGATGAACTTGTTCCTATAAACAACAGGGAACCATTTAAGACCCTGAACAGAGTGTGATAAAATAGAAGTAATGTTCTAAAGGCATTAGAGATTACTAATTTTTTTTAGCTCAAAGCAATGTGCATTAAACAAATTTAAAACTAGAGTTTATTAAAACTGTGAGACAGCATATGGCACATAAGTGGTATCATACAGAGAATCAAATATGGTTAACAATGGTATGCCTCCAATACTCATAAATGTATTTCTGATGAAAATCTTAACTTTTGATTGTGATTTAATGAGGCATAATTCATCTTAACTGATTTACATAAAGAATCCATATGTATATTAGCTGATGAGACAAGGAAAGTGATCCAAGAGCTAAGATTCGTGTTGCTGAAATTTGTGTTTTTATATACATATATATATATATGAGATCCCTATATACATGGCTAATAGTAAGATTTTATAACAAAAGTAAAATCCCAAATGAGAGAATCTCAAAATTATGTAGTTAATTTAGTAGGTTCTTAGATGCATGGAGAGAATCTTCTATTCTTCTATTACTGGGCCTTGCTTTATGGGAAGAAACCTAACTACACAAAAGATGGCAGAGTACTTTTCTGTATGTATGCTATACTTTGATTTCTAAAAGTTTAAAATTTAAAAAAAGGCTTGTGAAGTCTCTTTCCATCAGCTTTTTCTCCAACATATACTTTACTATAAAAACAAGACTCTCCAAACCATTCCTCTGACATATAATTTGCTCACTATCCTGTTCAACTTTCTATAAGGGATTATACCTCTATATTATTGTAGACACTTTAAATAATCCATTTCTCTTTATAGCCAAAGTCTAAGCAATATTAATAAAGTTGCCTATATGGCTTATAAAGAACTTCAGGACATAAATTCGTACTTTCCTTTCCAATTACCTTTATACCAGGGAGTATGTCCAATGTCCTTTCCACGGCTGATACCATCAGATACTCTAGGAAGGAAGAGAGAGTAGGACCTGACAGCTTTGAGGAACAATGAAGGGATCAGAGCTGGCCCTATGGTGACCTACCTATGCTATGTTGCTGCTTTCAAGATGAGATCAGGGAAGAAAAGAAAAAAACAAAATCTGGAGACAGAGCAAAGCTGACTAGAAAGTTAGAAGCTATGATGACTGAAGGTCTGTCCAATAGCATACAAATATTCAGTGTAAAGGTTATTTAACCACTTTCTCTTATTTGTATGCTTATTAGTACTAACCAGTTTTACCCAATCAGCACAAATTAATATATTTTTGGGGAAAATGATACAAAACTATATTACTGAAGAATTTACACATTTCAAATTATATATCAGTAAAAATATATTTAAAAAATAATGCACAGATTTCGAATATTTGAGAATCTCATGAACATTGATAAGTGTTAACAAATTCCTAATTTCCCTCCCCTTGCCCAAGGTACAAGCATGCTGATAGTGTGTGGTCAGGACTGAGGATTAATTTACTGTCATTAGTGCCAAGTGTATCATGTATGTTTCTCTTGGATGTCATGTCTTAGGATCTTCCTTCAGATATAAGGCTCTGTGTCTAATCATTTAAGGAAGAAGGCTCTATCTTTTTTTCCCATAAAATACTTTATTGTTGTTCAATTACAGTAGTCTGCATTTTCTCCCCACCACTCCCCCTTACACCAGCCAATCACTAGCCATCAGAGAGATGCAAATTAAAACTACAATGAGATACCACCTCACATGAGTCAGAATGGCCATCGTAAACAAATCAACAAACAAGTGTTGGAGAGTAAGTGGAGAAAAGAGAACCCTAGTGCACTTTTGGTGGGAACACTGACTGGTGCAGTCACTGTGGAAAACAGTATGGAATTTCCTCAGAAAACTAAAAATGCAACTGCCTTTTGACCCAGAAGGCTCTATCTTAGTATCTCTTCTTTTGTCTTTTCTCCTCTCCTTTCCGATATGTTTCAATAAAAATGAAGACTAACAGCAATCTCCTTGTGTTCTCTACTTTGCTCTCTCTGCCACACACTTTATGCAATCATACTCCCTCATATTCAGAAGTTGATCTGACTTGATCTGATATGACTGGATAGGCAACTCTAGATACTAGACAAACTGTCTTTCTCTGAAAAATATCCCTGCTTCCAAGCAACAGATAAAAAAAGAACTGAGAAAGCCTGGAACAGATGATCTAGACTAGCCCTGCTCCAGGAACTGGAACGAAGCCTATCCTATCCCTTTTTCATATTCCAATGTACACATCCTACTTGCAATTTTTTTTGACAGCTGGTTGGGCTTCACTTATTTAATAAGACCACTTAGTTGTGAACTTAGAGTAAAGGATGCAAAGACAGCCTTTAGCCACTTTTAATTCTAGGCCCAGTCTACCAGTAAATTTGGCTAAAAATGCCTTCAAGGAGGTTAAGATTATTTTTATTTCTAAGTACTCCGTGGTGATAAAGCCTTAGGATAACAGAATATTTCTCCAGGAGATCTTGCAAGGATGCAAAGGTTTAGTGTTTTCCAGTCCCTTGGTTAAATACCATCTTATTTTCATCTCATTAACAATAGTAGAGTAAGTCAAAAGAAGTTCTCAAGTAAGTAAATTAGGTAATATAACTAATTCATTCATCTGCATTGATTTAGGCATCTTGACTAACTTTTTCCCTACTAGCAATCACAATTGTTTATAGCACTTTTCAGAAAGGCTATTTTTTCCTACAATTTCTTTAATAGTCAGAAAAAAATGAAGTGGATCATAGTCTTTTGCAAGATTCTGGCCTACGCAAACAATTAACCATATATTCCCCTATATACTTAGAAGTATCATCCTTATAATTCATGAGTAACTTATTATGCTTGCTATTCTTCATGCTATCTTTTGTTGAAAAGAGGTTAAAAGGATCTCTAAGAAACAGAAAGCATGTTATCTTCAAAAATAGGACCCCAAACTCAAAGTCCTTTCATTTTCAGGAGCTGAGACTGCAGAACTCTTTCACCCATATTTTCATTAGTGTGGTAGAACAAGATGATATTTTATTTACCTTAAAAATAAAAACATATGCTCTGTGACCTAATGACTAATTTGTTTAAAGAATATATTTTCCATAAAATAGTGTGTAAGTATACTATTTGTACTCTGATTGGCACAATTAAGTCCTTCAGGTGAAAAGTAGACCTGTTCATAGCAGAAAAATAAGAAGGAAAAATTCAGATTTAACATGCAGTTTAAAGTGAAAGTATGTATAAACTAACTCCTTATTTTTCAGAATTGATATTAGCTCATGTAATGTAATTGTAATTAAATAGAATAAAGATGTTAGATGGTCTGGAAATTATAAATACTGATACAATTCCCATCTTTATTTAAATCATACCCATGTATCTAAATGATGTGCAAAGGTAGAAAAATGATTAGAACTTAAATAAATGGCTACATACTCAGAGAGAAAACACACTAGCTTAATATGATTTCACTTGGGTGTTTTTTTTCCCAGAGAATCCCTGAACATTATTTTTTAGGTACTTACATTTATAAAACTAATGATTTGTTATAGAGATCTTTGGAAAAATATGACACACTTCTATGCTGTGCTCAAAATTCTTTTCAGTTTTCTCTCTTCACCTTTGTCTCCCCTCCTCATACCCCTCATCCTATCTTTGTGGGCACCTGCTTTTTTTAAATCTCTTCAGATAATAAAATAGATACTATGATATAAATCAACATAATAAATTGGAGAAAGGAGAAATGGGAGAAAAGCAAAAACAATAAAGTTAAGACAAGAGAAGAACTGAAAGAAAGGAAACAAACTATATTCATTATAAACAATAAGTTAAGAATACCTAACTCTTAAAGAAATAAGATTTGCAAGAATTGGAGGCAGACTATGAATATAATATTTTAGTTATTTTCTTTTCACCTGAGTCTTACAGGTAGGCCACAATTATTATTTAGAAAAAATAAAATTAATTTATGTGAAAATATATTTAAAGATATGTTAAGTAAATAATTTATCTCATTGAATGAACTATTAGATTATTCAATTTTATTGGGAAAATTTTAGAAAAATACATGTGTAAGAGGAAGAAAGAGAAGTATTAAGTAAAATGTTCTAGAAATAGGATAAATAATTTAATATAAATGAACACTGAAGTCTGAACAGTAGCATACTGTTTATGACAAATAAAGTAGTGTGATCATTCCCAAACTCAAAAATCCTGAACTCCAAAACTAAAACATTGTCTAGGAAAATGAAAACAAGTCTAATGAAAAATCTACAGGTTAAAAATCGCAATGTTACAGGGGAAAAAAGCAAATCTGTACAATCAGTGGCTGAAGAATAATGATTGGGGCTGTTTTCACAGAGAATGGTAACAAGGATCTATTTGAATATAAACTGCCATGGGTATGGGGACATTAAGCAAAAACTAAGAAAGAAATGTTTGAGTTAAATATACAAGTGAAAAAAAAATTAAAGTTTCTAATAAGGTCCAATTTTTCAACTCATTTTAGCAATAGAGACTGGTTTAAAAACAAAAGCGTAATGGTAGAAATTGCTTCTTCTTTCTTTCTGATGTGTAGTATTCCATTGTGTTAATGTCTCACAGTTTTTTAACCCATCTATCTACTGATGGGCACTTAAGCTACCCTTTGCGACAGACAGCATGGATGGAGTTGTAGACTATTATGCTAAGTGAAACAAACCAGTCAGTGAAAAACAAATACCATATGATCTCACTTATAAGAGGAATCTAATGAACAAAATAAACTACAGAGCAAAACAGAACCAGAGACATGGAAACACTGAACAGCCAGACAGCTGCCAGAGAGGATGGGGGAGGAAGGAATGGTGGAAAGAAGGGGAAGGGATTAGTCAAAGAACATGTTATCAGCGACCCATGGACATGGTGTGGGGGTTGATTGGGGGGAAGTGCTGGGCAGAGAAGGGCGAAGGGGGGAAAATTGGGATAACTGTAATAGAATAAATAAGAATAAAAATTAGAAAGCAAAGTAAAAAAAGAATTTTAAAGACTGTGTAAACCATTATTTTTAATCAAACAATCATGCTCTTTCTAAGATTTGTTGACTGAAGACAATGACAAAACCCTTCGTTTCCTTTGAAATTGACTTCATTGTAGAGGCTATGGAAGCATATGTAGAACTCTGTAAAATAAAAGGAGTATATAATAAAAAAAGAAAAAAGAAACAAAAGCATAATGGATAATCCCACGTTAAAAATAAGGTGGAGCAGGCTCTGTTGAAGTGGAGAGGATAGGCCCTACCCTTTTACTTGTTATCATTCATGTCCTGAGGGAAATATGAAGGGAACACATAATATAGATTGAAAAGCACAGTTCCAAAGCATCATTTAAAAGTAAATGTTTAGGCTCCAGACCAGGAGCCAAGGTTGCAGGTTGCGGGTTTGATCCTTGGTCAGGGCACATACAAGAATCAACCAATAAATGCATAAATAAGTGGATAAAGAAATCAATGTCTCTCTTTCTCCCTTCTTCTCTCTCTCTCAAACCAATCAATAAATAAAGTATGTGTTAAAGGTTATTTAATGGCTATTTATTTCATTTTAATTATAGATATTGAATTTTCATGATGCCTTTTTTAATTTAAAAATCTCAAAATAACACAGATTGCTCTATTATCCTCTCTAAGCCTTTGTTTGCCTCAACTATTATGAGAGAATAACATCAATTACACAGGACTGACCTATATAGGAACTAAAACAAAACTATACAGGTGTCTATTTTAATTATTAGCTATAATTATTGCTTCTGAGTCAGTCAGCATACCTAATTACCTGGGTAAGCTTTCTTGAGGAAATCCTTAAACAACTGTAAAGTAAAATGAATACTCAAAGAAAACACAAAATAAAGAAAGAAAAATCCTTGGAAAATACTGATTCTAAAGACCTCATCATTGATCCTAAATACTGATCCTAAAAACCCATTTGTGTTTGTGCAGATTTGTCAAGAAAATAATGCACAAATTGCATAATGAAAGACCACATTAGGTTATAAACTAGAATCATACTTGATGAATAATTTCTCATACAGAATTCCAATTCCATTCTCCAAATTTGGAGATTTGGAATCTCCAAATTCCATAGCTCCAAAACCAGAATTCTCCAAATTCTGGTTTGGGGGCTACAGTCCTAATATGTTTTATAATAGATATCAAAACTCAAGTTTATAAAATAATATCCTACAGAATAAATTCACCTGTATATTTTAAATGTTTGGTTTAAACAACCATAAAGAAAACTCACAAAATATTAAATATTACCAAATCAAATCACATTTCATTTTTAATTTTGAAGGAACACATAACAAAGAAATGTTGAAATCTGAAAATATAATTGAATTCTACATATTTTATAAGTTCATACATGTAAATTTACATTTTTATGACAGAATAAAAGCATACTTTTTGATATGATATACTTTCTGCTGTATGAACATCTTCCTGATTTCTCAGTACTTTCTGCGTGTCCATGTTCAGAAGCTGCAGCTGCTGGATAAGCTCTGCTTGCTGTGCTGTATGTGCACTATTCTGTTTGTACAGGTTCTGCAGTTCCTGCAACTCCTTTCTGTGCAAAACAAGCAATAAATAGAGAGAAGCATGCATAAAGATCATCTCTGTTAAATAATTGTATTCACCTAAGGTTATAGATTAGCTTCCTTTTTCTTCATCTATTATTTTTTACTGCAGGCAAAAATACTAATAAAAGAAATAACATATAATGTATTTAATATTTATTACATACACCTAGGATGTATTGATAGAACTACTATGACTTTCAAAGCCAAATACGTATCAATTTTCCTTTATAGCTTGACAGTAATAAAAACCCTGAATATATGCACATAGTACCACCTTCTTACTGAAATGAACTTACACTTCGGTTTCAAGAATTGATAAGTATTGATGCCAATGACAGTTATCAGACAGTTCTGAATACAGGATAAGTCAACCTTTCGTTGTATATTATATATAACTTTAAATTTATTAAAAAGAATCCCAAAGGCAAATAAGTGAAGTTTTCAAACCAAAGTTCCTTAAAGCACCATCAGTTTGCAACCCCAAGGCCTGGGCTGAAATTACTGCAACTCCTCTAATCCAGGTTTAAGGAAATGACAAGGCAAAAAAGTAAAAAGGAAGGAGACCAACATAGGGCAAACCCAGTCCTTCCAATACACCAAGGGTGAAATTGGCAAGTAGGAGGTCAAATAAAGAGGTGATGGTAGTAATGACAGTAAAGGTCCAGGAAAACCACACCTCTGTGAATGAGATTTCTAGGTTCCTATGGCAGTGAATCCTGTGTGATACAGGTCATATAAAAATTTTAAAAAATGCATATTCAATTTGAAAAGAAAAAATATATACATATATATTTTACAAGAAAACACATTATGGTATATATTTTGGAGAGTATTTTTTATAGATTTTATTTATTTATCTTTAGAGGGGAAGGGAAGGAGAGAGGGAGAGAAATATCAATGTGTGGTTGCCTCTCATGCTCCCAGCCTACAACCCAGGCATGTGCCCTGACTGGGAATCGAACCGCGATCCTTTGCTTCGCAGGCCCGCGCTCAATCCACTGAGCTACACCAGCCAGGTGGAGACTATTTTAACGGAAACTTTTTTTTACATATAACCTCAAAATGGTGATTCACTCATGTAAAATGAATCTTAAAAGAAAGAAGGAACAAAAGAGATACGCAGTTGTTAAAGATGGATAAATATTTATGTGGGAGAAATGAGCTTTACTTTTTAGAGATTTGGTATATTAATGTCCTCCTAACACAACAACCCCTATACCCACCCAGAAACATGTACATAGACCATCTGCCCTAGTCATTTCAGGCTGCTATAACAAAATATCAGTGACTATGTAATTTCCAAGCAACATAAATTTATTTCTCATAGATTTATATTCTGGGAAGTTACAGGGTCAAGTGTGGTCCCTCTTTGGGGTCATAAACTTCTTGTATCTTCACATGGTGGAAACACTTGGCAGGCAGCCCAGGGAGGACACTTAAGAACATTAATCCCATTCGTGAGGACTCTATCCTTATGACCTAAACACTGTCCAAAGGCCTCACCTCTCGATGCCACCACATTAAGCATTATGATTTCAACATATGAACTTCAGGGGGACACAAACATTCAGACTAAATTACCACCTGTAACTATTCAAAAAACTGAAACTTGCAGAAAATAACAGCTTGAAAATTGGGGAAAGAAGAGAGAAGGGAATAATGGCACAATGTTTCTAGGAAATGTACAACAATACTCACAAAAGGAGAGGAGAGGTAACCCATAGTAATAATGCTTACTAAGTAGTGCTATTCTTCAAAAATAACATTGGCAAAAATTATCAAAGGAGATAGACAATGAATGTAGGACAAAATTCCATCAGAATATACAGTCAAGACGTATATTCTTGACTGTATATTCAAGAATGTTATGTTAGCCAGGAGGGCTAAGTAAATGTTATATTAGAAAGGGGGCACAATGGAGATAAAAACATAATCTTTTTGACATATATGCTGGTATTTGTGAAAATATGGATGGGTCTTGAGACTATCATGCTAAGCAAAATAAGTCAGATGGAAAGAGTTGCAACTATATGATTTCACTCATATGTGGAATATAAAACTGAAATCAACAAATAAATAAGATAAACAAAAACTTATACACAGAGACAACAGTATACTGGTTGTTGCAGGAAAAGGGGGATGAGAAGAGATAGAAAAGGTTAAAGGGGAATCAAATAGATGGTGACAAAAGAAGGCTTGACGTTGGGTGGTGAACAATGCAACATACAGCTGATGTTGAAATTTGTGTAATTTCATTCATCAATGTCACCCCAACAAATTTAATAAAATTTTTAAAAAGCATTTGTATAATACCTCACCCAAGAGAAAAAACCCATACTTTTCAATACCACACAAAACACAGCAAATTTGTATCTCCTCCAATGCTAGGAAACATTTGTCATTTCTTAAAGAGAGGATCAGAATCAGTAGCTGGCTTGGATTTAAGGGTCATGTAGAACAAAATATATTTATCTTTAATAAGAAGAAACACAATAGTATCAAGATGTACATGATGTAAGGCACTAGAACATTAAAAATCAGCTAAGAAAAAAGCATATTCTTGATATCTCATGCTATCTTCTGGACATACACAGTCTAAGTGCAATGGAAGCATAATCTTATACTATATAGATATATTCTTTAATCTGTGTCTCCCCACACCATTCTCTGAAAAGTAGATGTGATGATGTACACCAATGTTGCAAATATAAAACTCAGAACATGGTCAGTATCAAAATAAGTAACAAGGCTTAGAAAACTCACACATCTGGACCATGGGAAAACACTGAATTTGCCTATATTTTGCCTCATTTGAAATGAGTAAAGAAAAACTAGCAGGGCTCTTTTTAAAAGGGAAGTACTTAGAATTAAGAAAAAAATAATTTTATTGTGCATACTCAAAGGAAATGAATACCTCTGAGTAGGAGTTACTTAAGGAATTAAGTTTAGGAAAAGTATGGAAAAAAAAAACATTGCACCTCTCTGCATTACTCATAGAAAGCCAAGGTGTGAAGATAATCTCAATAAAATCTCTGTTAAGTCAGAAACATTTTTATTCACTGCTATAAACACAGCACCTAAAATAATTCCATTCCCTTACTACATATTTGTTTTTGTATTAGACACATCTCATGTGACCTTTCAGATTCAGCCTCACTGGCCTTAGGTTCATGGTCTTTAGCTGTACCTCAGCCTATTAACCATTTCAGCCTATGAGATTCACACAGTTTATGTGGCTCCATTACTCGAGGTCACTCAGCTGCATACCTAGCTCCTTTGTGTCCTTGTACCACTCACTTCCAGATTAGGATAAAATGTTACCACACAGTCGTGGTAAGCAGTATACTTTGACCAATGGAAGACAAACCAGACATTTCTTTTTTGTTTTTCCCCCCCACCTGATGGATTGCAATAGCTCAAAAACAACCTGGCTAGCCTATTCAGCGCATGCGTTGTCTTTTCATGGCTCACAGTGAAGCATTTTCTTGAATTGTTTGGTTTTTGGTTTTTTTTTTTTTTTTGGACTTTACAAAAGAACTCACTACTTTATTTTTCAGTGTGATTTCTATTATAAACTTGGAGTTAAGCATGCTTGTTTTTCTTTGAAGTATATTTTATTGATATGCTATTACAGTTGTCCCATTGTTTTCTCTCCTTTATTCCCTTCCACCCTGCACCCCCACTCCCACCAGCATTCCCCTCTTAGTTCATGTCTACAAGTTGTACATATAAGTTCTTTGGTTTTTCTATTTCCTATACTGTTCTTAACCTCCCCTGTCTATTGTGTACTTCATTTTTTTTATCCTTCCCTGCCTCAGATTCGTTTTTGCTCAATGTGTTTGCCCTGAAATTGAATGCCCCAAATAAGTAATCAGTACATATTCCTTCACTCAGGCTCTGATTTCTAGATTATATGGGGTAAGACAGATATTAAATAGATGAACTAAAAAGGATAACATGAAGAACTGTTAAAAGGAAAGATGTAATAACAGCATTAAAATTCATAATAAAAGCAGTTATAAGTAAAATCAATGTTATGGAAAATAATTTTAATTGGTAGGTTCAAACTTGAGAATTTCCTCTAGACCAATTTGAAAAAGGAACATAGGAAAGTGTGGGTTGAGCTGAGAGGATGCTGAGAATGAACAATGTTTCTTTCCACCTCAAGAAGAATCTTAAGTTTTGTTAAAAATATTGTATTGCTGAAAGATAAATCCAATGACCCAGTTACAGTAATGTTATTTGAGGAATTGAGTGGATGATGGGATAAATTAGGAATATCACTTTTTTTAAAATTGTTGTTCAAGTACATTTGTCTCCATTTCCTCTCCACTACTCCACCCCATCCCACCCATCCCCGCCTCCCACCCTCAATCCTACCCCCTTTGGCTTGGTCCACATGTCCTTTATACATGTTCCTTGACCACCCTTCCCCTATTTTCCCCCATTATCCCTCTCCCCTACTCCCCTCTGATTACTGTCAGTTTGTTCCGTATTTCAATGACTCTGGTTATATTTTGCTTGCTTGTTTGTTTTGTTGATTAGGTTCCACTTATAGGTGAGATCATATGGTATTTGTCTTTCACTGCCTGGCTTATTTCACTTAGCATAATGCTTTCCAGATCCATCCATGCTGTTGTGAAGTGTAGGGCTCCTTCCTTCTTTCTACTGTGTAGTATTCCATTGTGAAAATGTACCATAGGTTTTTTTTTTTTTTATCTACTCATTTACTGATGGGCACTTAGCTCTCTTTAGAGGTCAAATGTGATAAATAAGACAGAGGGTTTCAGACAGCTTCTCTAAGTTATTCTAAAGTTTAAAAAATCTTCATCGCTTACACAAAGATTTACTGCCTGCTCACATTACCTGTGGACTTCCTCTCTTGAAAGACCCAAAATAGAGCAATGAACTGTATTAAGAAGAAGCCACTCTACTGGCATTATTAAGAAAAAGCCATTCTAGAGAGCAAAAAGCAAAGGCAAATCAAAGCAATGATTCTCAAAATATCTGCTAGGATGTGGCATGTCACTTTCACTTTCGTTCCATAGGCCAAAGTAAGTCACATAGGTAAATCTTATGCCAATGTGGGAAAAAGTGTACTCTAGCAAAAGGGAAGGCCCTGGTAAAAGTGGGCCTTTGAGATGAATTAAAGTACAGGAACGAATACATCAGGAGTAAAAAGTGTACTTATGAGTACTTTAACAATATATAAAACCAGGTTTAAACACCTTTGAACATAGTGATTATGCAAGAGGAGATAAATCTTATAAATCTTGAGACACAAAATGAGAAATAGCTAAAATGTTTGAAAGTATATCCTCATTTCCAAAGTATATATAGCAAGGTGTCGAAATCAACTAAAGATAAAATGTAGTTTTTAAAAAACAGCATAATGATATCACACACCAGTTTCTCATTTTTTTCTTTCTTTCTTAGTTTTCTTTATAGAGATAAAAAGGTAGTGATTTTCATTCATAGAGAAGAAACAGCTGAGATTTAATAATTCTCTCAATTTCACACCAGTGTCATTCCTCCATTATATCACAAAACTGAAGTTACTACTATTGAAAGAACATGTTCAACCCAGTCCCTTTAATCTGAAAACTTCTATCTAATCTTCAAGCTATAAATATGGATTTAAAAAAATCTACATGGATTCTCACAAAATTTTAAGGGTATTATTTTAGTGTGATTTTTTCCCTCTATCTTTTTTTGTACTTTTCTGTACTCTATGTATTTTTTTATAAATCACAGGTATCATTATATTAAAATTAGGTATTCATTTTGTTTGTTATCATATAAATGTAAACAAAAATAAAGAATAGCAATATTAATTTCAGAGGAATTAGAACTCAAGACAAAGATTTACACAGAAAAATAAAAAGCACAACCACGGTAAAAATGAAAGAACTATGAACACTTTACCCACCAAATCATAACACATCAAAACATGTAGAGCAAAAACTAAAGCAGGAAGAGAAAAATCAATCAGAAACAATATAGGAAAGAAAGATACCATTTCAAATAGTAATAAAAAACATGAACTTGCCAGGAATAAATTTTAACAAGAAATGTCAAAAACCAGTATGAGAAACAACATAAAACATTCTGTAAGGACATGAAGGTACTGAAAGAAATGGAATGGCATGCTGTACTCTTAAGACATGAAAACTGGTATCATAATGATGTCAATTCTCTTTAGGTTTACTTGTAAATTGGATGCTGGAATACACAGGTGGCAAACACAAGGCCTGTGGGCTGAATCCAGCCCTCCATCTTGTTTTACCGGCCCAGCACCTTGTTTCTACTCAGCAGCAGCGCTGAGCTCTTGCTTAACTGTTAAGGAGTAGTTACATTTATACAGTCCTAAAATTACATTCGGCCCTTTGAAGGCAACCATGAGGCTGATGTGGCCCCCTCTGAAAATGAGTTTGACACCCCTGCAATAAGATCCTCAACAAAAAGTAAGCAAGTTTACTCTTAAGTTTACACAGAAAAACTAATAAGCACTAAATGTCCAGGAAAGCACTAAAAAAGGAATAGCGGAGAATGTGCCACATATTTCCTTATCATCTCTAACCTACTCTCTTGTACTCTAGCCTACTCTCTAGCCTAAAAGGTCAACCTCTACAAACTACATTACAGTGGCTCCTGGTCCTTTAGATTTGACTGACTTTGATTAGTTTGAAGTGCTAGCCTGTGGTAAGAGGGTAAAGGAGAAAGAGGTGAAAGTATTTCGTTCCCTAGTTCCCACTCAGCTGAACCACAGATGGCAGAAACTCTGTTCCTCTAAGGATAATTCTCCTATAAGACTCCTTACCCCTTCTGGTCTAGGGGTAGTAATGGTTTCCTGTTAATTAATGATAATGTGAATCTCAATATCTATTTGAAATGAACTGACATCTTTATCATATTGAGTCTTCCAAACCATAAACTTTATATCCCTGCACACATTAAACCTTTTATTTCTCTCAACAATATTTTATAGTTCTCTGTATAAAAGTAAAACACATTTTTAATTATACTTTTCATATTTTTAGTCATATTGTAAATTACATTATTTTTAAGTCCATTTCCTAACCTTTTGTGGGCAAAAAATGCACTTGAATTTTATACACTGACTTATATCTACCAAATTTGCTATAACCACTTATTAATTTAAACTGTTTTTATTGTTTTTAATATTCTATAGCTTAAAAATAATTGTACGATAGGGAATAAGCTAACCAGTCTATCATATATAAAGTTTATACTTTTCCTTACCCCTCTGAAATGAAGATTTAAAATGTGACAAAGTGAATTTTTGCTTGAGTAACAGAATCATATATATATACATTAACTATTATCCAAGAAAAATTCCTGCCCCTATATATCCTGCAATATGCTACATATATGTACATATGTAAATATATAATAAGTATGTATAATACTACAATTATATATTATATAATATATATTATATAATTGTATAATTGATATATAATATTAATTATAATTATATGTACCAGATATAAATACATTACATACATACTATATATAGTAGTGGCGCAGAAGATAAAACTGTGCTTTGAGAGGTATATGATAAACTTTACACACACACATACATGTGTACATGTTTATATCATGGCATGTATATGTTTATGTGTGTATAAATACTTAAATATTTATTATTTATTCTAACACTATTTTCTGATAAAGGTAATTATAAATCATGGTTCAAAATCTTTCAAAATGCTTAAAAACACAAGTTTTACAAGTACTCCTACTTTATAAAGGGTAGAAAAAAATTAACTGTTTTGATGCAGAATTTCACTTTGCAAACTACAACTATTTGGACCATAAAAAGTTAAAATGGGTTTTTCATTATAACACTAATAAATATTATATAATATGTGGCTAGGAATTTAAAAAGGAAACAATAAGTGAATGCATTATTCTTGTTAAAAACTGAAACAAGGCTACTCTTGGAGCATGCTTTCACCAGTGGTGTCTAACCTGAGGCCTGTGGGCTGCTTACAGCCCATGATGGCTGTGAATGAGGCCCAACACAAAATCGTAAATTTACTTAAAACATTATGAGGTTTTTTTGTGATTATGTGTCACAATGTATTTAATGTGTGGCCCAAGGTGACTCTTCTTCCAGTGTGGTCCAGAGATGCCAAAAGGTTGGCTACCCTTGCTAGTGAATCCTGTGAAATCCCTGGTTCTCCCCAGTCAACTATTCCCAGTTTTATGTATATAATTCTAGATAGTTACAATGCACAAACATACGCACTCACAGAAGACATATTTTTGTCATTTGGGGGTATTAATAATAAACATAAATGTTGCCATTATGAACTAATAACACTTCTACAATATTAAATTAAAAACTGAATATACTTGCCTGACCAGGGTAATATCCATATCCTTCTGGATAAGTTCAGTCTGTTTATTAGTCAACTGTAATGACAGAGCATTGTATTTGCTCTGTGAAACTTCAATTTCTTTCCTTGCTTCAATTAAATTGTCTTCAAAGGCCTGAAATTAGAACACATGAAAATCTAATATAATAAATATCAAATAAATAAAATATCTGTTGCATTTAACTACTTAGTCTAAAAAATAACAGTAAAAATAAGTAGTGTTTTAAATTTATATTTTTGTTTTCACTTTATTAAAAAAATTTTCAGTACAAGCAACAACTTTATGGCAGTCACAGATACTTTTTTCAGAAACTAGAAAAGTATCATGGCTTCCTTATGTGAAAGTTAAAGATTTAAAGCAAATAAACTTGAAATTCTGTGTAGAAATTTACTTACTAAAATTAAAATAAAGAAATTACAGTTTAATAAAAAAGTAAATTCCACAAACAAAAAAATGAGCTCATTTACTTAACCAGAACAAATGGTGGATATTTGATGTTTTACTCTATTTTAACTTTAGATATCAAAATAATTTCATGATGTTTGAGATTCATATCATGCTGGGTTCTCCTAACTACAATGAAATTTTACCTATAGTTCTTCAAAGTTGGCCTTTTCCTCCTGTTAATTCTCTAAATATGGTTCCATTTAAAAATTGATGCTAGTTTTTCAGAAATATTTTCTCAAGAATATATTATAAAATTTATTTAATTATTTTCATAAAGTATTAAGTAAATTTTATATCTAAAAATAAAGTAAGCCCACATAACACTATATATACAATCATTATTTCCAAAAGTGAGCACCAGGCTTTATGTCAAGCACTACAGATCTACCCTAGCCAAGCTCTCAAACCTCATATATTCACAGTGTAGTAGAGAAAGTAATCTTTTAAAAATAAAAATATTGGCATTCAACCAAGGTAACACTGTGAGTACTTCTTAAATTCTCATTTATTTTAAAGAGAAGAATGCTAGATAAATATACAGGAATTCCCAGCTTTTCAGAAGTTCACATTATGCCAATTCACTTTTACAAAAGACCTACATTTGTACCTGTTTTCACTAACTAAAAAAGATCCAAAGATAATTTTCACTTCTATGAAAAATGCTGTAACCACACTAACATAGGTCTTTCAGAGAAGAGAAGTGACATAAAGCAAACTTTCTAAAAGTGGGGACTACTTTACTTATACCATTGCAGCTTATGAAAGGTTTCATAAGACCATTACTTTCAGAGGGAGATGGGGAAGAGAGAGAGGGGGGAAAAGGAGAACAAGAAGAACAAGAAGAATATGAAGAGGAAGAAAGTGAGGGATAAAGAGAGCAAGAGATAAGAGGAGAAAGGGGAGGAAAAGAGGGACAAAAAGAGGGAGGGAGGGAGGGAATAACAAGTGTTGGTTGAAATACAGAAAAAATGGAACCCTTGTGCATTGTTGCTGGGGTTATAAAGTGGTATAGCCTCTATAGAAAACAGAACAGAGTATAGGGGATCCCTCAAAACTTTAAAAATAGAACTACCATATACTCTACCAATCTCACTACTGGGTATACATTCAAAAGAATGCAAAGCAAGATTTTGAAGAGATACTTGCATACCTATATTCAGAGCAGCAATATTCACAGTAGCCAAGAGGTAGAATATCAATCCAGATGTCAGATGAATAGATAAACAAAATGTGGTATATACATACAATGAAACACTGCAGCCTTAAAAAGAAAGAAAACCCTATTGTATGCTACAACATGGATAAACCTTGAGGGCATTATGATAAACAAAATAAACTGGTCACAAAAGGATAATTACTACATGGTTCCGCTTTGCTATTTAAAGTAGTCAAATTAATAAATATGCAAAGTAGAATAATAACTACCAAGGTCTAGTGTGAGAGAACAATAAAGAGATAGTAATTAATGGTCATAGAATTACAGTTCTTCAAGCCAAAGTAGTTCTAGAGATCTCTTTCAGAGCAATGTAAATATACATAATACTATTGAACTGTACACTTAAAAATAGTTAAATTGATAAACTATGTTACGTGTTTTTTGCCACAATAAAAAAGGAAGGAAATTTTGACTTATGTAACAACATGGGTGTACCCTGAATTCATCATGTGAAGCCAAATAAGCCAGTCACAAAAAACAAAAATACCATGATTCTGTACCAAAAATGGGGGTTCAGCTGCTTGTCATCCACAAAACCCAAACCGTGAGGCACATGATGATGTAAAAAGGAAGGTGGTTTTATTCCAGTGCTGCATGGTCTGGGAGAATGGCAGACTCTTATCTACTGGCCCATCTCCTCAGCAAGACAAAACAAAAGGAAGTACCAAGAGTACCTGATCCAATTTAAAATATATTCCTTTGAAGCCCACAGATGGCTGCTAAGTGCTCATATAGGTAGTTTAGCTTGTTCCCAGCTCCTCTCCATTTCAGGCCCCCTCCTGGGGCCAGCATGTGGCACCTGCTCAGCCATGGGCCATGCAGCTGCTAGGGCTGCAAGATTGAGCAAATGCACCAGCAAGTGCATCACCAGGTGGGAGTGGGGAGACAGAGAGAGAGAGACTGACTTCCTCCTATAGGCCATAGCTCATGTGGATACTAAGGCCACACGACCCATGGAAAAAACAGGCCAGTGCATTATAAGAGTGCAGGTCCCCAGCCGCAAAACCATGAACAAGACAGGTTTCTTTGTTCCCCTGGGACTATAGTAGCTTGGGCGTGAAGCAAACCAGGTAACTTCCTTATGCTTCTGATTGGTCTACCTACTAGCCATTCTCTTCTTTCCCCAGGGTAGAATGATAGGCCTCTTTGGTCTGGCATCTCCCACTCCTGTCATTTTAACTTCTATGGCACATCTGTGTGCCTTCCCCTGGTCCCACCCTAAAAATGATATCAGAATGGGAAAGAGGGGCTTTTTCCTCTCTCCAATTACCTTGCTAGGTTTGCATGAGCTCAACGGAAGATCCTCCCCCTGCCACAATCTTGTCTGATGGGGGAGATTCCCCTGGCACTCCATCAACTCCACACCCACCATGCCCTAGTCCCCACATGCGGCAAGTTGTCTGTACACAAAGCCAACCTAAAGAGAGCGACCAAACAAAAGGTCGCTCTCTTTAGGAACCCTGGAAACCCCACATGGCCTTTCAGGCAGTGCCAAGGACAGCGTCAGTGGGAGCACTAGGCAACCTGTAGCCAGAGGCAGGGCATCTACATCAGGGGCTAAGCGTCCACAAGGCATATGCTCAGTCATCTGGGCAACATGGCCTCATGCCCTACAGAAGTGCAATATGGTGCTGTGCTACAAAACTCAAAGTCCTCTCCATGACCCTGGGTAGCTTATAAATGCATTCTTTGACCAACTGCATGCCCTTGGTACTCCAACCTCCAACCTCTGTCCCCAGAGAGCTGGGCTCAGTGCACAAGTGGCTCCCAGGTCCCATTCCCATGGCCTACTTCTATCCCCTCAGCAGCTCTTCATATTCCCTACCCTCCGCCTGCTCCCAACACTGCTACAATCCAGAGCCTCCCTGGAGGGGACTGTTTACTGATAACAGTTCTCCTTATATGAGGTATCTCGAGTAGTCAAACTCATTGAGCAGAAAGGAGACTGATGGAGTCAGGGGCTATGAAGAGGGAGAAATGGGGAGTTGTTGTTTAATGAGTACAGTTTCGCTTTTAGATGATGAAAATTTTCTGAAAATTGGTTATAAAGCAATGGCAATATACTTAACACTACTGAACTGTACATTTAAAGTGGGTAATATGATAAATGTGAGGTTGCTTATTTTAGCAAATTTTGAAATATAATAATAACCCTACAAAGAGACCCAGATATGATTAGATCAGATGTCAAACAACTTGTATCCCAAAACATTGTCAAAAGCAACAGAAAAATCAGTAAGCAATGTTTGGAGACCAACAGTGACAGACATATTAACAGAAAGATCAAGAGAACAGTCAGTGAAGAAGAGCTCTGCTAAAATCATTATGAACATGGCATTAATATAGGCTCATCCAAGTGTGTATTCTCTGGAAAGCAACATTAGAGACTGTACACTGCAAGGGAAATATACTTTACTAACAGGTCCAGCCAAACCACTAAACAACCAAATGAACAAACATCCTCAAACTCTGAGTGCAGTGAGAAATCAGTATCCAAACCTGCTACAGTATATAATTTTAAATGTGCATTTACAACAAAAAGTTACAACATTCAAAGAAAGAAGACAATGTCACCCATAGGGAAAAAGGAAGCAGGCAACAGAAACTGCCCATGAGAGGACCCATTTATCAGACTTCATAAAGACATCAAAACAGCCATTATAAATATACTTAAATAACTAAAAAACATCATGCTTTACAAAATAGCTTAAAAAATAAAAATAGTAAAATGACAAGGTTTCATGCAAAAGGAAACATGAATAAAGTGATATAAATTATTTTAAAACATCCAAATGGAAATTTCGATGCTAAAAAACAATATAAAACATAAAAATATATTCCTCAGAGGAGCTCAATATTTAATATAAATTGACAGGAATAAGAACAAACTTGAAGGTAAAACAATAAAAAGAATAAAAAATCAATAACCTCCAAGAGATATGGAATGCTACAAATGCAACAACATAAGCACATTGGGACTACAAAAACAAAGGCAAGAGCATAAAAAAACAGAAAAATTATTTGAAGAAATAATAGCTAAAAACTACCCAACAATGATGAAAAAGATTATCAATGATGAAAAAGATTCACATGCAAGAAGCTCAATAAACTCCAAGTAGTATATATACGGAGATCCACAGTCACATCATAGCAAAAATGTTAAAAGTCAAAGACAAGGATAAATTCTTTGAAACCACAAAAGAGAAATGACTCATTTTTTACAAGACCTCAGTAAGATTAACACCTGACTTTTCTTTATAAATAATGGGGGCTAGAAAGAGTGAGATAACATATTCAAAGTGCTCAGAAAAATGTTTGACAAGACAGAGTCCTATATCCAGTAAAGGTATCATTTAAAAATTAATTAAAATATAATAATAAAAATAAATTCAATGAGTCACATCAACAAAATGGCAAAGTGTACAGTGTCAACCACTCTTGTCCTGGAAGAAACATCAAAAAACAAGTATCAACTGTCAAAACCAATGTTAAACAAACCCCAAAAATCATTCAAAGGTTTACAGAAACCAAGTAAATGCTGAACCAAGAAAAAAAGCAACTGAAAATAGAATGAAAGACTCAAAGAGTTTTTACTTGCCACGCATTACCATACCAATCCATCCCAAGCACACTAGCCAGGTTGAAGCAAGGAATCTTAAAGCACTAGAATCTGAGTGGCAGAAGCCCATATTCCAGGTAGGGAATTCTAGAAGCTGATTTCGAAGGAATAAGAATACACTCTAATAGAAAAGTATTATATGTGTCAGTTCTAACTTTTCGGGGGGATACCTGAAGGAATTGTATAAGGGGACTATTGCTATTATGGCTCAAATATACAAGGTAAACGAATAAACCACAGAAAACTGGGGCAAATCACTATTGATCAATATACGCAATAAAATACCTAAGACATGGAGCAAAAACTATGTGAGATTCTTTGATAATTAGGACATTAAAAAAATACCTACACATGGAGAAGAGTTTAAGAAGTCATATACATACACAAGGAAAGAAGTGTGGTCAGAAAAGACCAGAGAAAATCCAATTTTTCACCTTAGACTGACCTCTGGGCTCTGCAATTTGGATAAATATTGAATAGGGTCTTAGCACAGAACCTAGGAAAGGAATTTGTTTTGTGTCTGTGTGTATTTTAGAGGGTTTTGTGTTTGCTTCCTTTAGTTCCTGGCATTCAAGGAAATCTATGTCACATGACCAGAAAACAGCTAATGGATACAAACTTCAATGATCACACACAACAAAAATATAAAGTATGGGATTTAACTTCTGGCCAAGATGGAGGCGTAGGCGGACATACTGTGCCTCCTCTCACAACCAAAATTAAGGACAACAAAGATTTAGAAACAAGAAAACAACCAGAACTCATAGAAAATTGAACTGTTCGGAAGTCCAACAACCATTCATCCAGACCAGTAAGAGGGGTGGAGTC
>PVKU01004468.1:0-146270 GCA_004027475.1 Anoura caudifer | reverse complement strand
TAAGACAATCATGAAAAGAAAAATGTCCTTTATTGTGTATGTAACATATGCTTATAGAATCTATTGAAAATTATAAAAGAAATTTTAAATTATGCAAACCATTTCCTTCAGAGACAAACACCAGTAAACTCTCAGTTTAGCCTATATTTTTGTACACATACAAACACCCCTTTATATACAATTTTATATTCTAATTTCCTCACTGATACTATTCCATAAGCTTTTTGCATGTTACTAAATGAGCCTCCAAAAACTGACTTTAAATGACAGCCTAATATTCTAACATCAGAGTGTGTCACATTGTATTTGTCCTTGGGATCTTAAAGAGACTAGTGGAAAACACAGCAAGGATAACTGAAAGTTGGCAGAATGAGTAATGATTGCTCAACTTCACATGCTAAACCTAAAAAGGAATGGCTACAGCCATTCCTTAATTTTAGATTTCAAAAGATGAAAAAGGCATCCATTGAAGGATCACCTCATAGGAGGGTGGGCACTTGGGTACATAAAAGGAAGACACCTGAGCATGTGTGTATATATAAAATAAAGTTAATGGATATTTAGAAAATTGTTTTTTAAATACACAAAAGATATTTGAAAAGCCTTAATTCTTCTAAATGTGTTCCAGAAATACAAAAGAAGTTCTACACCCTTAAACAAAGGAAAGTAAAATTAAATCTAATGTAATCATAATTCAAGACAAAATAAAATACTGAAATCATTCTGAAGTGCTGGCTAAGATCTTCATTGCATATTGCATGCATGAAGAAAAACAAAAGTGATGTAAATAGCATAGTTCCTCTTGTTTTAAAATAATAAAGACCTTTATAGCAATGTTGTAACAAATGATGATGCATGGAACACAAACCACTGAAGTGAATTCTGGAGTTGTGCTGACTTCTTGATGAAAATGGTACCATTGCAATTGTGACTTTCTCTCAGCTGTTGTTATGAGTGAAAGACACCAATTTTTTTATTATTAGAAAAATAAACATTTGTCTTAGGATTTAGAAATGGAAAGAACCTGAAAGTAGAATGTTAAATTTTAATCATTTTAAGATTGTCTAAACTCCAAAAATCTAACTGTTTTATAGAATTAACAAATTATAAGCATTTATTTTAATCTAACAAGTTATAAGCATTTATTTTTAAGTATATTTCATTGATTACGCTGTTACTAGTTATAAACATTTCTTCAAAACTTTCTTCAAATTCCCTGAGTATGCTGAGAGACAGAGTGTGTGTTTGCCTGCATGCATACATATGCATAATTTGTTCTTTATTATAAAGCTGTTCTTGGTGCTTATTCTGTGAGGATTACCATATAGATGAATAACTGGGTAAGCTAAAAGTCTACAGTGGTGTCCAGAGTACAATTATGAATACTTTGACAAGAGTGTCATTTTATTTATGAAAACAGCAAATTACTAGGTCAGATGTAACTCTGATAACAACGTGGTTAAAACCTACCTACAAAAGACAACAGCAAACTGCCTAAGCTGCAAACCTGGTTTTCAACAGAGACCATCTCAACAAAATAATCTTTTAAAATAAGCCAAAGCAAATGTGACCAATCTATTTTTTGAGCCCACATAGATCTTAATATTACCTTTTTTATTATGGTATCCTTTCATCAAAAGATTACTGATAACTGCCTGGAAGACCTTTTAAAAAGAATAGTGCCTCTCAAGTGATAAATTATTGCAAAACTTAAGCAAAACAGCTATGCAAAGAATAGAATGAATGGTGAATAGGAGGCAACTCACATACCATGGAATGAACATTTAAAATTTCCCTATAAGTATAATGTGCCTTTCTTGACTCAGGGTGCATTTCTGTCTTATAGGTGATATAACTATATATAACATATAAAATATGGCAAAGGTGATGTGTTATACAAGTTTTTGTGTATTGATCGTGTGACTATATTACATGAGATTGTACTGCCTGGTTGGAGTATCTTTTTCCCTTGTTCACTTTGAGGAAGCTAGTGGCTATGTTGGAGAGTCCTACATGACAAGAATCTATGGAGACCCTCTAGGTCTGAGGGCAGCTTTCCTGGACAGCCTATAAGAAACTGAAGTCCTCAGTCACTATAAGCTGAATTTCACCAACAATCTGAGTGAACTTGAAAGTGGATCCTTCCTTAAGGGAGTATGAGATAGACCTCAGCTCTGGTAGTGTAGAGAGCCCAGCTGGGTTAGTATATATATTTAGTGTATAACTTCATGCTTCTCTGCAGCAATGTCTAGCCACTTTGGGTTTAGTCATGGAGAAAATATGGAATCAGGCTAATACAAAGCTAGTGTTTTGCCTGACGGTTGAAGAATAAGAGAGGGACTAAAGGATTTAGGTTATTAGTGATAGCATTATTAAAATTGGGCAATCTTAGAATCAAAGCAGGATAAAGAGGGAAGTAAAGACAGGAGAAATGTGATGAACTGGAAGAAAGTCAAAAGGTGAATAATCTAAATGAGCTGATGAGATATAGCAGGGGTTGCAAATGAGAGCCCAGAAACATAACCTGGCTCGGTTTTCGTCTAGCCTGAAGCTAAAACAAGGTTTTCATATTGTTAAATGGTTGAAAAAATATCAAAGATTGATAATATTTTGACACATGTAAAAAACTGTAAGAAATTCAAGCTTCAGTGTCCATTTAAAAAGTTCATGTTTCCATCACAAACAGCCCTTTTGTGTACATATTGTCTATAGGTGTTTCTGCATGATACCAGCAGAGTTTAGTAGTTAAGGCAGAGACCCTATGGGTACAAAACCTAAAATACTTGTTCTCTGACATCTGAAGTTTAGAAATTGTGGGACTGAGAAATTAAATTTGGGTTAGAGGAGGTTTTGTTCTGAGGATGGCCACAGAATTACTGCTTTTGGAAGTGGAGAGATTCTGTAGTAAAAAATACTAAGTTGTGACCGTGACATTGGAGCTTAGAGGAAGGAGCTAATCAGTGGTGATTAGAAACTCAGTGAGTGGAAAGTGAGTCAGTCATCCAAATATTGAGATCATATAGAATGCTATGGTAAGTGCCATAGTCTTTGATGAAAGACTGGAGCTAATAAAGAGGTTGTGGGCTGCATCAATGAGAAGAGAGTGGTTAGTTCAAAAGGTATAAATTCCAGAATAGCAGAACCTTTAAAAAGGAGAATGAGCAATTGCCATTGAACATCTGTCTGCTGTGGCTGCTGTCTCTGCTCCTCTAGACCAGAATGGTGGGAAACCCACGTTTCCCTGTTGTGGGGAGGATGAGATGAATTTTGAAGCTCTACTTTCAACAAAATAAGGTTTTGATCACAGCTAAAAGAGCAAAAGATTATTTGTTGGATGAAATTTATGTTATATCAAAATTGTATGTTAGTGCTAAATACAGTTTCAAATGATCATCTTACTTAGAACAGAGCATGATGATTTAAAATTTTATTTTTCTTTCCATAGTTTCTCTAAACTAGGCTTATCTTGAATAATTATATTTTAAAAACATTTTATAAGTTCAAAAGTATGTATTTAATGTGTTAATCATTATTTTTAAACTGATTTATTAAGATATAATTAACATACAATAAGGTATGTCATTTGATAATTTTGACATGTATACACATGTGAAATAATCACTACATTCAAGGTAGGGAATATATCCATCCCCCGCCCCCAATTTTTTATGTTTAATTATTATTTTTCTGATAAGAATAAAACTTAATTTTAACTTGAAGTATTTGATATATTTTCTTTCATTCATTTGTTTTTATTCTTCAGTAGCAAGTAAATGAGTACATTAAAATGAATATATTATGTTGAGCATACCCGGGCTTTGTCATGGTTACGTAACCTACTCAAGGAGTATAAATTTGATCAGAATAAATATTATTTTCCCAACATGTAAAATGAGTATTATTTTAGTAATGAATATTATTTAAAGCCTCTAAATAAGTGATTGCTTGGGGGTGTGCAAGAGGCAACGGATCCATGTTATCTCCTGCACATCAATGTTTCTCTTTCTCCTCCCCTTCCCCTCTCTCTAAAAAATAATAAAATCTTTTTAAAATTGTTTAAAAAAGGAGCAAAATCATTTAAGCAATTAAAATACTACCTTTAGTATTCAAGTACTTTCTCTTAACCTATTATTCAACTTTTTCAGTAATTTATTGTTTTCAGAAATGCAGAGAGGGAAAAAAAGACCACTAACTTTATTTACTCTTGACTTCCTAAATTTTTTCATTATAGCAATTCACAATACATCAAACAAAAATAACACTCACGTCTGTAACACAATGCAAGAAATCTAAGGCTCTCAAATCCTATTAGACTTACATTTTTATTAGGTTTGTACTAATAATTATAAATCTGAAAATACTAAGTTGGCATTTTTAAATCTAGACAAGATTTCAGAAAGCAATAAGTAGCAACTGTCTATTTTATAGTGACAGAGGGTAAGAGAGCAACAGTTTCTTTGTGAATAAATAATAAGAATTTTCAACAGAGTGAATTCTAATTCCACTTAATGTTAATAATCTGTACACTGGAACTGTAAAATTTTTTCTACAGAATAAAAAATGCACATCATGCCAAGAAAAAAAGACTTAACAGAAGCAAATGGATGTTTCCTTTACATTTTTAATCTTTATAGAAAGAAATAATTCTTTTACCTAAAAAATCAACTATTTTCATAGTTCTAAACCACACCTAATTCTTTCACAAACTTACATGTATCTCGATATGGTTGGTATTTGTATGCCATTCCTTCATATAGTAAGACTTCGCAACTACTTCTTCATGGAAGATAAATTCCAGGAAAATTTATGTATTTTACAATAACTATTCATATACGCTAACATATGCTTAGTCTAAAATCATGCCAGCATTTAAAGAAATTCAATAATAGGCCTCAAATAATTTCATAAATTCCTTCACTTTGTTAAAGAATGTTGATTTCCATTAACAGAGTAAATTTTGAGTTTATCAACTATACTTAATGCCAACTAGTATTTTTCAACACGAGATAGGTTTCCTTCAGCCATCTTCCTCAAAGTATTGCCAGTACAATACTTTTTCTTCTTGACTGGCCTTGCCTCCCTAATTCTTTTCTCTATGGCCATAATCTTACCTCCTCTGACCTCAACATCCATTTTCTAGAGTGGAGGGCAGAACATTTTTCTAAGACAAAACACAGAAAAGAAATCATCTTCAGCCCTTTCATGAAACTTTACTGATTAGGTGAGTTGAATGCTGTACAGGGAATTACATCCACAGGAATGCAAAAGACAGACATTTAGGAGCACTAAGGGGATGATGTTTTGTAAGACATGTGAAGACTGGCTTCCCAACAATACCCCTTGCCCCAACCACCAAATTTTTAACCTTGTCAATGAAAATAATAATGAAGCATCAGATAACTCTTTCTTGGACAGAAGAGAAAGGATGGTATCAACAAAAGGGGGACCTACAAACAACATAAAAAAACCTAAGTAACAAGGCAGCTTCTAATAAATATAGGGGGCCATACTTCTGGTGAAATTGTTTTAAAAGCTTGCCATTGGAAGAATGTTCTTTATCCTGTCACAAACACACATACCTAACACCCTGATTTCTTATTCCTAGTGAGAAAGTCCACACATGATACTGACTGCTTTTTCCCAGTTCTGAAGGTAAAGGACAGTGTGGTTATGTATTGTTATGACCATATGGCACGTGCTGTTAAATCTATACAGTTATGGCTAAGGACTATGATCCTGCACATCTTTTCAAAAGGATAACATTTTTCTACCCCAGATATCTGTTTATTTCAAAATAATTAAATACTTACGTGCTGCTTTGATCTGTTTTGGTGTCGCTTTGTATCTTAGATGGCCAAGTCCAAGTACTGCATAATGATCTTGGTTCTGATAAAGGCACAAAAGGGAGTCAAGTTTAAAATGCAGCCATGTGCCCTGGCTGGTATAGCTCAGTGGATTGAGCGCAGGCCTGTGAACCAAAGGATCACGGTTCGATTCCCAGTCAGGGCACATGTCTGGGTTGCAGGCCAGTTCCCAGCAGGGGACACACAAGAGGCAACCACACATAGATATTTCTCTCCCTCTCTCCTTCCCTTCCCCTCTAAAGAGAAAAATAAATAAAATCTTAAAAAAATAAAATGCAGCGATGTATCCTACGCCTCGTGTTTTGGCACCCTAAAATAGTGCTTCTCAAAGTGATGTTGCCATGATACGAATCCAGTGAGACATTCTGTATAAAATGGGTTCTGTGGTCATTTAAGTTTGGAAAATACAGGCTCTTGTATAGCTTTTTGATGATCTGTATACACATAAGTCTAGTAAATTCTCTGAGAAGTCCTGCAATTAAGAACAAGAAAGTAAACAGAAACCTGTAAAGTCCAGTATTTTCCAAACTTACTCGACCATACCACCTTTTTTTCTTTTAAAACCTATTAATATCTATGGCCATCCTTTAATTAAAGTATAGCCAGAAGATTTCAGAACTGAAGGGAGCATTACAGCAGCCCTGGTAGGTTCAGTCAGGGCAGTGATAAGATAGAACTAGGAGCCATATGGAACAAAGAAGGTAGGCTAAATGGAAATTTTGAGAAATGGAGGGATAAGGCTTTTCTTGATAGAAGTTCCTGCTTTAATTGCTGCTCTGGTTAACATCTTTGCAAATTTAGAAGTTGAGGTAGCAATTGGAGTGAAGGTTCCTTAACAAGTCAAAGGTATGTCTAGTATTAGAGAATGAGTGGGGAAGAAGGGGAGTTGAGAGCATAAAACGTGGGAGAAAAAAGCCAAACAGGGCTGACTGGTTTCCCTTTATATTCAGAATTTCGAACTTCACAGGGATTGGTTCCTTTCTTATGCCTAGCAACCATACTTTCTTCTAGTTCATTCACCTTTCCACTCACTAAGATTATTACATACCTTTTGTCTTCTAGTCTGTCTTCAAACTTCATGGAACCTATTTTACCCTCTTATCAAAGGCCTTGCCCTCTTGCTTAACTAAAACATTTAAACTACCCCACTCAAATTCTAGCATCTTTCTACCATCCTATCTGCATCCATAATTTTTTTTTCCTTTCCCTTCATTCACAATTGAGAAAGCCTGTCTTACCAAGACAAATTACTCCATCCCTCATCTTGGTTCTGAATCTCACCTTCTCTGAGTCTCCTAAAACACTAGCATGTTTCCGTTATCTCCTAAATCGCAAATGGATTATTTTCATCAACGTAAAAAAAAGCTCTATTTTCTCTCATCTTAAAACAACAACAGCAACATCAACAAACCCTTCCATGACCCCCTTTCCAGTGACCCCATTTCTCAGCTGCCTATTAAAGTTAAACTTCTTGAAGGAGCTGTCCCCTCTAGCACTAATTTTCAAACCACTCCAATCTGGCTCTGCTCTGTCCACTTCCACCCCAGATGCTACAAAGCTGCTCTCTTCAGGATCAATTCCCAGGTACCAAATCCAAGATCACCCATCTGCCCTCACTTCACTTCATCTCCCAGCAGCAGCACAGGTGACTCTTTTCTTGAAACATTATCTGTTTTTAGTTTCTGTGAATCCACTCTGTCTTCCTCCCACCTTTCAGTAGGTTTCTCAGCCATTTTCCTGGTTTCTCAATGACCTACAGAACTCAGCCCTGAAGTTTCTTTTGGTCTCTCTATACTTTGATCCTAGGTGATCTGATCAAATGCCAAGGCTGGAATATGTTAAGAACTCTGTGAATGCTCACAACTCCCCAGTTCACCAGAGCACAGACCTCTCCACAGAACTCTAGAGGCACAGAGCACCCCCATCTCTCTAACCTCCTGGCCTGTCATTCTCCACCTTGGTCACCCATTTCCAAACATCCGACTACGTTTTCGGTTCACTAAAGATGCCAAGCTCTTTTCCCTCAGGGCCTCCTCACATGCCATAGTCTGCCTGACACATTCTTCCTCCACTTCTCATGTGGCTGCCATCTTCTCATTCTTCAGTCTCAGCTGAAATGTCATCAGCATATTTAAAACACTTTCTCTCCTCATCTCTGCTCCTTTTTCTCCCCCTTTACAGTACTTAAAAATTGTCAGTGCTTCCAACTCCCCAATGGCTTTCCACTGAGGGCTGCCACCACTACTGACCTCCTCACCAGCCCCTGCCTGACCTTATTTACTCTGTTCTAGCCACTTGCCTTTTTCCAGTTCCTGGCACATTCCAAACTTCTTTCTGCCTCTGAATAAGCTCTCCCTGGAATGCCACTCTCCCTGATCTTTGCAAATCATCCAGGTTTTATGTTACACATCAGCTCCACAGGCCTTCCCCACCTACTCAATCTAGGGCAGTCATCTAGACACTCCATCGCATCACTCTGTTCTTTGCCCAGCACTTAAGTGGCCGTGTTCTTGATTGTTTACTTATTATCTGTTTCCTCACTGGAATACGTTTGAGGGAGCAGTGATACTGTCTTGCTGAGTACTGTATCCTTCACATCCAGAACAGTGTCTGACACACAGCAGGTGCTTGATACCTATTCGCTGAATTAAAAAATTAAATCAATGTATAAACCCTGCTACCTAGCTCTGATGTCATCTCTTTTCTATAACACCCTCTCCATTCTTTTATCCCTTTCTTTCTTGTAGATCTCAACATTCTCTAATTCTATGTCCTCCTGACCTTTCCTTTCCTCAAGTTACTATTTTCTCTTTTGTTATAACCCAGCTTTGAAAGAGTATTTTACATTTAGGTCTCTAGGGCGTCACTAATAACTCCTCAACCCACTGCAATTTCTTAGAACCACAACCATTTCAGTGTTTTCAATGTGGTCTCCTATACTTTGTTTGCCAAACCCAGGGGCTTTTTACCATTGTTTATGTTATGTGATTGACCTATCTACAAAGCAGTGACACTGATGATTATTTTTTCCTTCTTAAGATTTCCTCCTCCCTTAGTTTTTTGAAGAATGTAGTGCCTGATGTTTAATAAACCTTTGTTGAAAAAAATTTTTTTTTGTTGTTTTCTTTCTACTTCTTTCATTCTTCTTAGTAACCTTTGCTGTTTTTCCTCTGACTACTCCTTAAATATCTATCTGTGCTCCTCAATGTTCAGTTCTTTTAAAACTGATGTTGATGATACCCTGGCTCAGCGATCAAGTGCCAGCCTGCGAATTGAGGGGTTGCTGGTTCAGTTCCCTGCCAGGGCACATGCCTGAGTTGCTGGCCACATCTCCAGATGGGGGCATGTGGGAGGCAGCCAATCAATGTTTCTCTCCCTCTCTTCCCCTCTCTCTAAAAATAAATAAATAAAACCTTTAAAAAAAGTTTAAAACTGATGATTACGGTAGGAGAATCAACTCAGACTTTCTGAAGGCTTATACACTTTTCTAAGTGCTTTATACATGTGCCTTACCTATTTTATACTCACAAAAACTGAAACTCTTATTATCTACTATTTGTTTTGAATTTTCATGTGCCCAAGCACTGGGTTAAGTGCTTTACATCATTTCATTGATTTTCACTATAATCCTTTGGGTTGCTGGCAATCTCATTGTACCAATGAGGGAAATGAGGTGCACAGATGTCAGGTAACTTCCCCAAGTTCCCAGCACACTAATGGGCAGAACCAGATTTGAATTCAGGGACTCTAATTCCAAAGCATATACATTTAAGTATTATACTAGCCCCTACTTAAGTAATATAATACCTATTTGTCTATATCCTTCTCCTTGGCTGATGTCGTTCAATTTCCTACAGCCTCAACCACCACCTATGTGCCACTAACTTGCAATGTTTTTGGCTCTAACCTCTGTTCAGAGTCACTGACCAATTTCTAACTATCTGCTACACAACTTCACCAGTGTGTTGCTAGAATCTGAATTTTGACATAACCAAACTTGAACACAAACACCACTCTCCATAAACTTCCTTTTCCTGCATTCCAGAGCTGGTGACTGACAGCACACTTAACAGAGGTGTCCAACCTGCGGCCTATGGGCCACATGTAATACAGGACGCCTATGAATGTGGCCCAACACAAAATCATAAATTTACCTCAAACATCATCAGATTTTTTTTTGTGATTATGTGTTGCAATGTATTTAATGAATGGCCGAAGACAATTCTTCCAGTGTGGCCCAGAGATGCTAAAAGGTTGGACAACCCTGCAGGTCACTCAAGCCCAAATGCACAGCAGTCTTCTGAATACATTCCCTTCTCTCAACACACAGCCAAGGTCAGCAAGGCTTCTCAAGTCTACCTCCTAAAATTTGTCCCCTCTTCCTCAAAACCCAGCTACAAATTTAGTTCAAGCATCAAGCATTCATTTGAAGGCATAGATTATTGTATTAGGCCTATATTAGCAAACTATTCACTTCCCCTTCAGGCCTGACCTCCCTTTTCAAGCAATTTTCTGTACTGCCAAAAGAATTACAATTCTAAAATTGGCTTAGAAACTTTTAATGACTTCCTACTGCCCTGAAAATAAAATATAAATTCCTTCCCTAGCATGGTATAAAAAGGACATTACAAAGTTTGGTCTAGAGTCTGTTTTAGGCAGAATTTCTCATCACCATCTCTCAAGTACCCAAATATAGTCTTCCCTAATCCCCTAAAAGGTGTGCATATTCTTTCACTCCTCTGTGTCTTTGCATATCTACTCCTTCTACCGAGAACACCTTTTCTCCCTCTTCTACTTCACAAACTCCCTCTCATCCTTTTAAGACCAGCTCAAACATTACCTTCTCTGTGAGACCTTCCTAGACTTCTCCAGCAGAGAGAGTATCCTAGGGCTGGTACTATCCCACTCAATACTTAACAATAAATGAGTGCTCAGTTACAGTTATCTTATTGAAGCCTCTTAGAACAGGCTTTATTAATGGAAAACTCCAGAGAAAATTTCATGTGTCTAACAAAACATATGATTAAACAAAAGATTCAGGTATTACATACCTTCCAGTCCTTGGGATCAAGAGTTTTCAGCATGGGAAATTCTTCCAACTGCAATTCTTCATCTTCTGATTCTTCTGATAACTCTTTCTTATCCTCCAGTTCCTGAAAAGAGGCAGAAGCATTTCTGTTTCTCCTCTTAGCAAAAGCTTCAAACCATCTTCCCACAGGTTCAACTTGACAGAGTGTTGAGGCTGTGATTGAAAGCATTAAGAGAAGCTTCAATGTATTGCATGGAATAAATCTGTTTCAAGGCAATAAATAAGATCAAAACAAGTGTTTGTACCTGGATATAACTTTAAAACCATCAACTAAGAAAATAATTGCAATAATCCACATGAGTATTAGCAATAATCATTTCCTAGTACTTACAGAATATTTAATCAACCTCTTACATTAGCTGACAAAACAAAACATTCATCAAAGTCAACAATAAACTGATACTTTTCTGGCAGTATGAGGAATGTTAAGAATAGGGAGAAATGGTCCTTGCTGGCGTGGCTTGGTGGATTGGGCGCCGGCCTGCAAACCAAAGGGTTGCAGGTTCATTTCCCAGTCAGGGCACATGCCTGCTGGGTTGAGGGCCAGGTCCCCAGAGTGGGGGTGTGTGAGACGCAACCACACATTGATGTTTCTCTCCCTCTCTTCCTCTCTCCCTAAAAGTAAATAAATAAAATCTAAAAAAAAAAAAAAAAAAAAAAAGAATAGGGAGAAATGTTGCAAACGATTTTACTTTTAGACCAATAGTCGTAATAAAGCAAAAAGTAATGACAATCATAGCTGGCCTCATCAAAAACAAAGAAGCCTTCTAAAGCCATCTGAAAATATCTTACCGTGCTACAGTGGAACAATCTCTGGATCTGAAATCAGAAATGCTGGATTTTAGTCTAGGTCTGACCATTAGTTGACTAGGTCAGAGATATCTTCAATTCAAAATGGGAGCAACTATATCTTATATGGTTTCTTGGAAAATTGAATGACAAACTACAAAAGCACTTTGAAAAGTCACAAACTTGTATAAAAGTAAGGCTCTATCATTATCCCTGGGAAGTGAGGGTAAATCACGGTATCTTTGTACATTAACATTTCAAAAAATGTAACTTACGTCAGGAAGAAGTTAACATCCTAATTTTAATTTCATAGTCAATATGAAAGCAAAAAAACTTTAATTTGTTCAGTTATCGATTACTCAGATGTAAGTATTCCCTTGTACCTAACTGCCACAATTCTCTAAAAATAACTGACTTTTCATGTTTTAATTGGTTTGGGAAATTAAGATTTCCTCTACCATATACAGGAGAGAAGTTAAACAGTATGCTCAAGTACTTACTACCTGTGCAGTGTGTGAATTTTAAGAACATTACCTTTCAAGCTTTTTCCCTCTAGTTTTGAGATTATACACAGACTTTTATGAGCAAGAATGCAACATGTGCCATGAATGATACTTTCAAAATCACATTCAACAAGCGTCTGTATAAGCGTCTATGGTAATTAATGTAGATCACTGAAAGTGGAGACTCTAGTTTACCATACCCACGACTGTCCCGGGCTGCAAATCTATGAACCTACAGCAGTAGGACAAGTTTCACTCTACGACTATTTTTATACGTCTTTCTATATGAATCTTACCAGCACACAGGCAATGGGGTTTTAACACAGAGTGAGGAGCGGTGTCTGAATTATGACATTTAAAAAACAAAGCCTGAGCAACGGAGAGGAGGAAAGTGCAGAGCACCAGCAGCAACCATTTGTACGCCCTCAGGCACTGGGGAGCTCGCAGCCGGCATCAGGGTATCGGAGGGTTCGGTCCGGAACTGCTCGGCCCAACTCATGAGTCTGCCGCACCGAGAGGAGGAGAAAACTGTAGGGGCAGAAAAAAGACGCCCCTTCTCTCCCAGTCTGGGGAAGGATTACCGTATAGCAGGAAGAAAAAAGACACTCCTCACGGCCCCACGCGTCTGGTAGCTAATAACAGCCAGAGGCAAAAGCTGAGAGATTTAGGGGTCGCGGAAGTGGCGGACTGAGGCGGGGGTCGGCTGAGGCGGGACGAAGACGGGGTTGAGTGGACACGTACCAGAGGTCAGAGCGTGGATGATGGCGGTGCCCTGGCCCTCCGCAGCGCTTGGCAGGAGCAGCATGATGGCCCTAGGGCAAGCCCGGCGGGCGCAGCAGTTCGCGTCCCTGGCCGACAGCGTTCAGTGTTCCACAGCTTTACCTCCAGGTCCGAGCCTCGCGCCTTGGGTCTAGGACGCCCAGGAACCGGCGCCTGGAGACGACCTGTAACTACTTCCGGGTTGGATCTTTCGGGTTGTGGGGGCCAGTCCCACCCCCGACCCGGCGTACGTAAGCAGCAGCCTAGTTCGTCCACTGACTCAGATCCGGCTCGGAACCGAGACTGATGAAAGAAAGATTCCTAGACTCATCAGTTCCCGGGTAGAAAGGATTACAATTTTCTTCGTTCGTTTGCAGTACGTAGAGCATAATTTTCTAAAGCAGCTCTTCTTATATTCTTTTCATTTTAAGGTACTCATATTAGTCTGAACCTAACACTGATTTCCCAGTAGTTCTACTTGCATAATGAAAAATGAAAAGTTGTGTTAGTATTGAAAATGATTTTAGTCTATATACATCCATAGAAAATTCTGTACACATATTTGTAAAGCATTTGTGTTTGCCTGAATAATAATAGCAGCTAACATTTGTTGTGCTGTTACTAAGTAATTTACCTGCATTATCTAGTTTAATACTCATAATATTTGGAGAAGAAAGTCTTCTCCAGCCTTAGATTCTACTCTAACGCCAGTTTTCTGTAAAGTTTTCCCAATTACAGGAATGTGGAACTTAGTATTTTCATGTATAATAAATCAATGTTGCCTTAGTATATGATTTCTTCTTGGACTGAGGTCGAACGCAAGAATTAACAAAAGGAAACCAGTGGGTGAAGATTCACCCCATATTCCCCTATTCCCTCCACTGCTCCCCCTGCCCCGCCCCCTTTCAATCTGAAATAGGGTGGGCAAAATAGAAGACGGGATGTTCCACCCTGTGGGAGAGAGCACCAGAAATAAGCAGATTATCCTCTATGAATTACGTTTTCACCATGAAATACATTAAATTTTACTGCATGACAAAATTGTCACTTCCAAATTGACATTTCTAAACAACAGCTAATCATCTCCCCTTAATCCTCTTCCTGATCCCTTTATTTATTAGTGCAACCATTGTTAAAACAGGCTCTAAGTACTGAATTAACCTCATTCCATTTTCTTAATATTAATACTCTTTTCTCCCACTGCCCCATACATTCTCATCATCACCTCTAAGGTCATGAAGGGTCTTTTCTTTTTTTTTTAATTTGGCAAAGTGCACATAACAAAAAATATCTTAATCAAGTGTAAAGTTTAGTAGTGTTACGTACATTAACTGTGTTGTACACTCAATCTCCAGAACTCGTCTTGCAAAACCGAATTTCTATACCCATTAAACAACTTTCCATTTTCATTTCCTCCTACTCCCTGCAATCACAATTCTACTTTCTGCTTCTATGACTTTGCTACACTGGGTACCTCATGCAAATGGAATTATACAATATTTGTCATTTGTGACTGATTTACCCACTTAGCACAAAGTCGTAACAATTGCAGTATGTGTGCAAATAATATTCCTTTGTACGCGTATTTTATTCACCCATTCATCTCTTGTTTGGATTGCTTTCACTTTTTGGCTATTGTGAACAATGTTTCTATGAACAAGGAAATTCAAATATCTCTTGGAGATCCTGCTTTCAATTCCTTTGGTACTACATTCCCAGAACTGGTATTGCTGGATCATGTAGCAATTCTATTTTTAATTTTTTTGAGGAACCACTATACTGTTTTCCAAAGCAGTTATACAATTTCATTTCCCCATGAACTGCACAAGCTTTCCATTTTTTCCACATCCTCACCAATACTTTTCTTTCTTTCACTTTTTTTGTATTTCTAATTGAATTATTTTATTGTTGTTCAATTACAGTTGTCTGTATTTTCTCCCCACCTCCCTCCCTTGCTTCTACTCTCCCCCTTGGTTTTGTCCATGTGTCCTTTATAGTAGTTCTCGAAAACCCTTCTTCCCACTGTCCCCTCCCCTCTGGCTATTGTTAGATTGTTCTTAATTTCAATGACTCTTGTTATATTTTGTTTGCTTTTTTCTTTTGTTGATTATGTTCCAGTTAAAGGTGAGATCATATGGTATTTGTCCCTCACCACCTGGCTTATTTCACTTAGCATAATGCTCTCCAGTTCCATCCATGCTGTCACAAAGGGTGTAAGCTTCTTCTTCCTCTCTGCTGTGTAGAATTCCATTGTGTAAATATACCATAGGTTTTTGATCCATTCATTTACTGATGAGCACTTAGGTTGCTCCTAGCACTTGGCTATTGTAAATTGTGCTGCTATGAACATTGGGGTGCATAGGTTCTTTTGGACTGGTGTTTCAGGGTTCTTAAGATATAATCCCAGCAGCAGAATTGCTGGGTCAAAAGGCAGTTCCATTTTTAGTTTTCTGAGGAAATTCCATACTTTTTCCCACAGTGGCTGCACCAGTCTGCATTCCCACCAACAGTGCACTAGGGTTCCCTTTTCTTCACATCCTCTCCAACACTTGTTTGTTGATTTGTTTATCTTGGCCATTCTCACTGGTGTGAGGTGGTATCTCATTGTGGTTTTAATTTGCATCTCTCTGATGGCTAGTGATGCTGAGCATCTTTTCATGTGTCTCTGGGCCCTCTGTATGCCCTCCTTGGAGAATTGTCTGTTCAAGTCTTTTGCCCATTTTATAATTGGGTTTTTGTCTTCCTGGATTGGAGTCGTATGAATTCTTTATATATTTTGGAGATCAAGCCCTTGTCCAAGGTGTCATTGGCAAATTTGTTTTCCCAGACTGTTGGCTCTCTTCTCATTTTAATGCTGTTTTCTTTAGCCATGCAGAAACTTTTTAATTTGATGAGATCCCATTTGTTAATTCTTTACTTTTTGTCCCTTGCTTTAAGGGACATATCCATGCAGATGTTGCTGTGGGGAATGTCTGAGATTTTCCTGCCAATGTTTTCCTCCGGGACTTTTATGGTGTTATGACTTATATTTAAGTCATTTATCCACCTTGAATTTATTTTTGTGTATGCTGTAAGTGGTGATCTAGTTTAATTTTTTTTTGCAGGTAGCTGTCCAAATCTCTCAACCATTTGTTGAAGAGGCTATTTTTACTCCATTTTATGCTCCTTCCGCCTTTGTCAAATATTAATTGACCATAGAGACTTAGGTTTATTTCTGGGCTCTCTGTTCTGTCCCACTGGTCTATGTGCCTGCTTTTATGCAGATATCAGGCTGTTTTGATTACAGTGGCCTTATAGTACAATTTGATATCAGGGTATTTGTGATCCCTCCTGCTTTATTCTTCTTTCTCAAAATTGCTGCAGCTATTTGGGGTCGTTTATGTTCCATACAGATTTCTGAAATGTTTGTTCTATATGTGTGAAATGTGACATGGGTAATTTAATAGGGATTGCATTGAATTTATAAATCGCTTTGGGTAGTATGGCCATTTTGATGATGTTAATTCTTCCAATCCATGAGCATGATACATGCTTCCATTTGTGTCTTCCTTGATTTCTTTCTTCAGCGTTGTGTAGTTTTCTGAGTAGAGGTCTTTTACCTTCTTGGTTAGGTTTATTCCTACATACTTTATTTTCTTATTGCTATATCAAATGGGATTTTTTTTCCTGATTTCTGTTTCTAATGTTTCATTGTTGGTATACAAAAATGCCTTTGATTTCTGAGTATCGACTTTGTAACTGACCATTTTGCCAAATTCATTTATTAGGTGGAGTAGTTTTTTGGTGGAGTTTATAGGATTTTCTATGTACACTATCATGTCATCTGCAGATAGTGACAGTTTTGTTTCCTCCTTTCCAGTTTGGATGCCTTTTATTTCTCTTTCTTATCTGATTGCTGTGGCTAGGGCTTCTAGTACTATGTTGAATAGGAGTGGTGAAAGGCATCCTTGTCTCGTTCCTGATCTTAGCGGGAAAGTTTTAAGTTTTCTTTCCCTTTTCTGTAGTCATCATTCTAATGGATATGAGGTGGTACCTCATGGTTTTGATTTGTATTTCCTCAGTTGCTAGTGATGTTGAGCATCTTTTCATGTGCTTGCTGGGCTTTCAAGTCCATTCCCCATTTAAAAAATCCAGTTGTTCGTTTTCTTGTTGAGTTGTAGTTCATTACATATTTTGGATACTAACCATTACACACATATGACTTGCAGTATTTTATCCTATATTGTGCCCTTTCACTGTGTCCTCTAAAGTTCAGAAAAGCCAGATTTAAAATTATAAATCCTACAATTGTCTCCTAACTGCTCTCTCCTGTTCCTCACCTCCCAAACTCATTTTTCTCAAAACCTGCTCTCTTCCTGTACTTCCTTATACCTGAGGGTGGTACCACTACGCTTTACTAGCAGGCTCAAAAATTTAAACCATTTACCTCCTCATCCCAAGTTAACGCAAATTAATGGGCAACTCCTATTCACCTTCACTCTACTTGTAGATCTAACCACTATTATTCCATATCTAATATGCACTCACTTAAATAAGACACTTAAAGGCTTCACAATACTGTGAAGTAAACGGATAATTAACGCATATACAAAGAAGTTGCCCAAGAATAAGTACACAGTACACATAAAAAATCAGCGACTGAACCAGGTTGGTCTTGAAATCTGATGCTCAGGGAACCTCGGCATGGTGAAAGTCGGGGTAGACGGGGGTCTCTTCTAACATTAAATTCTTTCCACTTTGCGTAAGTGCTACTCTGACAGCAGCGCGCATCTCCTAGGGCTCTCTTTCGCCGCTCCTGCGCGGAATAAAGGGACCGGAGCCGGCTCTACTTCCGGGGAGGGAAAAAGAAGGAGCACCACCGGAAGCAGGGAAGGTGCTGTGTAATAACTGTGGCGCTGAGGCGGTTGAAACTTCTAAAATGCCGGATTACCTAGGTGTGGATCAGAGGAAAACCAGAGAGGATGAGAAGGACGACAAACCTATTCGAGGTCAGTTGACGTAGGGAGAAGCTCCGGGCCGCGGTTAGGACCAGGCTTGCCTTCGAGGGGAGGCAGGATTCTTGTCCGGCGCTCTGTGCCAGCTCCCTTTTGTGCCTGTGATGATTTGATCTGCGGCTTTTGCGGGTTAACCTGCCAGCCCTTTCTGCCTCCCTCATCCCGCTCCAAGTTCTGTATTCATCTCCCACTGCTCGACATTTTTATTTATTCTCATCTCTCAGGTCTTGAAGAAGGCACTCACCTTGCTTTGCCTTGAAGGCCTTGAAAAGTTACCCTGCCTGGAGGTGCTTGGTCACCTGGATCGTCTTTCCTGTTGTTCCTCCGCCCTCTTAAGTGTGACAGCTTGGAGCCAGGATCCCGAAACATAATTTTCTTTTTTTAAAAAGTAATCATTTAACTACGTAATACGTTTACATGCCTAAAACTCAAAAGGAAGAAAAAGATATATTGAAAAGTGTGTCATACTTGGTCCCGGCCACCCACTTATCCACGGAGGCAACTAATGATGCTATTTTGCATTATTTTTCTAGACATTTTCTATGCATACACAAGCAATTTTGTGTATACATTTCTCCTGTTTTTTAAAAAAATGCAGCATGCTGTACATCTTGCTTTTCAACCTTAACATATCTTAGGGATAAGTTCATATTTTATATGAAGAGTCAGTGTTGTGTGTCTCTGCATAGCATTTCAGTTTTTTGGGTGTGATGTATGAAATTAATCATTATTGATGGGCTTTTAGATTTCTTCCAATCTGTTGACCATTATAGAGCAACGAGTGACCTTTTTTTCTGTAACTTTCACCACATGCACAAACACAAGCTGTAGAATAAATTCTAGAAATGGAGTTGCAATTTTGGTAGGACAGAATTATTCTCCTAGAGACTGTCACTTTTATCCACAGTGAATAAGGTATGCACACTGTTTTCATACACAGTTTCTCCCCAGTAGCCTTATGTAGTCTCATCTTTATGTTTTTTCTTCTTTTGTTTCTTATAGACTATTTTAAAGCATTCTTAAGGTGTTTTTTTTCCCCCCTCTTTTTTCTTACTTTTCCCTTCCTAGACAACTTCAACCTCTCCTAGCACCCTTATCTGTTTCCAGCCTCCCCCCAAAGAAAGAGCATTTCCTTCTACTTTCATTCCTTATTCTACTCTTTCCCTTGAAAATATTTTAGGGCATTGTAAATATCAGAGGTACTCAGTTGCCTCTCATATTTACAATAGAAAACCTAGTTACAGAGATCTAATATTTCATCTGTGTATTTCTCATGAGTATGTTATTCTCTAAATGTATTAATAAATATATCCCTTGGATACAGTTATGGGCAACGTGTGTATAGCAGTTTATGTGCTTCATCCATATTTTATTTGATCTTTATAGCAACACAGATTATTAATATAGATTATTAATATCTCCTTTTCAGATGAGAAAAGTAATGCTCAGAGATTAAGTAATTTTTACAAGGTTAAGCAAATGCATGATTTTGGGGGGACTGGTACCAGTTTGTTTTGATTCTCAAACTGTTTTTTGGGCTCCCTATTCTTGTTGGGTCACAACTCTTTGGGATTTCAGAGTAGATCTGTTGTGGTGTTTTGTTTTTTTTTTCCAAGATTTTATTTATTTTTAGAGAGAGGGCAAGGAAGTGATAGTGAGAGGGAGAGAAACATAGATGTGCAGTTGCCTGCCTCTCACACACCCCCACCTGGGGACCTGGCCTGCAGCCTAGCAACCCAGGCCCCTGACCTTCAGGCCTGCGCTCAATCCACTGAGCCACAGCAGACAAGGCTTTTTTTTTTTTAAATCTGCTTCACCAAATTAGATAAAATATTCATGATTCCAGGAACTATTTGATGATTATGTTTATATCATAACAGCTTTGCACAGTTTTTCTCATTCAACCAACAAGATTTGAATTGAACAGAAAAGAATCGTTAAATCTAATTTCTTTTGTTTGAATTTCATGTATTATCTCTTTTCTTTCAGCTCTGGATGAGGGTGATATTGCCTTGCTGAAAACTTATGTAAGTCCTTTCAGTGTCTACAAAATAATAGATGTTTTATGTTGAAATAAGAACTATTGTTGGTATTATTCTCCAAAAATAATTAGATAGTAACATCTAGCAGTTTATAGTAATCTTAACTGAAAGAGGTTACCTTCCTCCAGTTCTATAGAATAGATCAGAGTGTAAATATCCAGCATTATTTTTATACTATTTGTAATTAAAGTGTAATTAATTATACTATTCTGTAATTATCAGAAGATATTTGCAATAATTTATACAAGTGTTTATTGTACTTGAAATGTATGAGTTGTTCATGTTTTTGTAGTATAATAGATTGTTGCTTTCCTGGTACGCTAATTAAACTGGTCTTTATTTTCTAGGGTCAGAGCACTTACTCTAGGCAGATCAAGCAGGTTGAGGATGATATTCAACAACTTCTCAAGAAAATTAATGAGCTCACTGGTATATATTTTTTTAATTCCTGTTTTCTCTCTTTAAATGTAATGCGTCAATTGTATACAAGGATTTTAAATACAGGTATTGCTTTTTCGTGAATTACAGATTTTAAAAAATTACGTACTTTCTTTCCTGTCTGTTGAGAAATTGGGCCTCATTTAATAATCTCTTTTACTATCTTTTAGAAATAAGGTTAATGCTTAAGCAATTAAGAAACAACATCAACCTTTAAGCAAGTAATGTTTCTGTTCAAAGCCAAATTCGGTAAACTCTAATAAACAAGTTAAAGTTCCTTATTGAATAAAATATGATTTTACATGGTATTGCTTGAAGTTAGCTGTTGCTTAGTAATTGGAAATTTTTCTTCTTGAGAATATGCGTGGTAAAGTTTTATAGTACTTGAGCACCAAAAAAATGTCAAATATAGCATTAAATTTTTGGCTTATGACTACCTTAGAGCAGTGGTGGGCACCTAGGGCAATTTTGTTTCCTCTCTTCCTAGGACATTTGGCAGTGTCTGGAGATTTTTTTTTTTTTAAGATTTTATTTATTTATTTTCAGAGAGAGGGGAAGGGAAGGCAAAAGAGAGGGAGAAAAGTATCAATGTGCAGTTGCTTTCCATATGCCCCCCTACTGGGGACCTGGCCTGCAACTCCGGCATGTGCCCTGGACTGGGAATTGAACTGTCAACTCTTTGGTTCTCAGGCCAGCGCTCAATCCACTGAGCTACGACAGCTAGGGCTGGAGATACTCTTTATTCTCATGACTTGACAGGGAGGTGGTACTAGTGGCTTCTAGTGGCTAGTGTCCAGAAATGCTGCTAACCATCCTGTAATGCACAGGATTCCCCCCACAACAGATTATTTAGTCCAAAGTGTCAGAGGTTGAGAAAGCTTGCTTTTGGGATAATGTAGAACATTTTAGTGAATTTTGTGATCTCTCTATGTAGGTATTAAAGAGTCTGACACTGGCCTGGCCCCACCAGCACTCTGGGATTTGGCTGCAGATAAGCAAACACTCCAGAGTGAACAGCCTTTGCAGGTTGCGAGGTATGTCCTCTGGAAATTTATTTGAGTCTTGGGTTTAATGTGATAATTCATAAAGAATTTTTGTTCCAAATTGCAAGTGAAGAAAATTTTCTACAAAAGTATCTGGGGTTAAAAATTTATGCCTTAAACTATTCAAGAAATAGGTGAGGACATAATCATATAAAAGATTCAAATGATATGGAAAGATGCAGAGCAAATGTGAAAATTTTCCATTTCCTTTTCATTGTCCCACTATCCCTTTCTCAGATATGCCAACTGCTGAAAATAGTTTGGTTCTCTTAATCCTGCGGTGTGTCTTCCTATACCTACATCCTCCCAAAGTAATTACATTAAAACTTGGGTTGGATTAGTATTCAGTATTTTTGTAATTATGGCTACATGAACCCTATTCACAAAGAACCAAGAAGTATCACTTTTTGTTTTTCTAGTCACAATTGTTTTTTCATTTGCCTGGTTTTCTATGTATATTACTAAACCCCTCAGTTTTGCCTTATTGTTTAAATTGCTCTTCAGATGCATTGGTTCCTTCAGTTTTTTTTCTCATGTATGTCTCAGGTGTACCAGCTGCATCAGGTATTCTCTCAAGTTCATCTTCCTGAAGAAGTCTTCTCCAGCACTTTGCGACCTGCTTCAGTTTGACTAGTTTTCCTTCTTTTTTTAAAAAAAAAAAATTATTTATTTATTTTTAGAGAGAGGGGAAGAGAGGGAGAAAAACATCAATGTGTGGTTGCCTCTCACATGCCCCCAGCTGGAGACCTGGCCCTCAACCTAGGCATGTGCCCTGACTGGGAATCAAACCAGCGACCCTTTGGTTCACAGGCCGGCACTCAGTCCACTGAGCCACAACAGTGAGGGCTGACCAGTTGTCCTTTGTGGCTGTTGAATCATCTTGTGCCTTTTTACTCTGGAGGTTTCCTTTGCCTCTCCTATTCCTTGTGTACCTCTCTTTTTGATTTACTTTCACCTTCATTAGATGGGCTCTACTCTCTGGTAGCTTCCTGAAAGGGTCATTTGGGAGGTAATATTTTGAGACCATATATGTTTAAAATGTCTTGGCTGGTATAAAGTTCTTTCTGCTACAGAATTTTGAAGGCATTGTCCTCCATCTCCATTGTTGTTAGCCTGAAGCCATTGTGATTCCCAGCCCATGTGACCTGTTTTTCCTCTGAAAGTTGTAGGGTCTTTGGTTCTCACTTGTTTTGAAATTTCATGACAATGTGTTGTTGGTCTGTTTTCATACATGGTGCTGGGCTCTCATATCCTTCAGTATGGCACATTTTCTTGAAAGTATTTGTTAATAATTTCTTTTCATTTTCCAATATCTGAATAATAGAATTTCTCTGTTTTGGACTTCTGTGATTCAGATATTGGACCTCCTGGATTGCTCCTTTAATATACTAATCTTTCTCTGTTGCTTTTTTTTTTTCCCCCTACTTTTATGAGATTTTTCTTAACTTTATTTTTGCATTCTTCTATTGATTATTTTCTTCTATTTCTCTTCCCAAGAGCTCTTTTCTCTTCCATCATATGTGTTGTGTTGTTTTTTGTATGTCCTATTCTCGTTCATTGGTTGTAATATGTTCTCATCTTTGTGGAAACTAATGAAAACTGGAAGGTTTCTGCTTCCTCTAAGATGTTTTTTTCTTTTGCTTGGTCTGTGTCTGTTTTTTATGCTAGATGCCTGGTAATCTTACTTTGGTCTTTGGTTTTAGTGGGAGACTGAAAACCTGATAGAAGCTCTCGATCCAATAGCGAAGCATGTCAGTTCTAAGCTTCACAATAGCTAATGTAGTTGGATGTTTAGTTGTAGAGCCTTCAGTGTCAGTATCTTTAGATCTTTTCATTTGGGTGATCATGTTTCCCAGAGCACTTGTTTTCAATCTCCTGTTGTCTCCAACCTCCAATACTGGAGAGTCTCAGCAACAGGTTCACTTACGTTTACTCTTCCCTTTCACCTCCCCACCCTCCTCATTTTCAGAAAGTTACCAACACCACTAACCCCACCCTGTTTCTTACCCTAGCATTTCTTGGTAACTTCTGTTTTACCCTTTCCAGAATATCTTCATTACCTCAAAAAGAAACCCCATACCCATTAGCAGTTTCTGTTCCCCTCTTTTTAGCTCCTGGCACCTACACAACTATTTTGCATGGATTTGCCTGTCCTGGATAGTTCATATAAAAGGAATCATTTCATATAAATGTATGATGTTGTTTCTGGTTTCTTTTACTTAGCATAGTGTTTGAAGATTCATCCGTGTTGTAGCATGTATCCGGACATCATTTCTTTTTATAGCCAAATAATGTTCCAGCCTAATTTCTCTCTTCATTGATACTCTTTATTTGGTGAGACATTATTCTCATACTTCCCGTTAATTGTTTAAACATAGTTTCCTTCAGTTTTTTTAAAAAAATATTTAATGATACTGATTAAAGCTTTTGTATAGTAAGACCAATGTATAAGTTTCCTCAGGGACAGTTTCTGTGGACTCTTTTTTTTCCTATGAATGGGCCATACTTTCCTATTTCTTTTTGTCTCTCATACTTTCCTTGATGGAAATTGGATGTTTTAAGTAAGGTAATATGTCAGTTCTGGAAATCAGAGTTTCCCTTTCCTCGGGGTTTGTTATTGCTGCTGCTTTGTGCTTTTTTTCCTTTGAAATGTTTTGACCAGCCTCTTGTTAGCCACAACTGGTACAGTGCTGCCTCAGACAGTTGTGATGTTAAATAATTGTCACTGATTGTTTCCAACAAATGCCCTCTGGGCAGGAGTGTTCACACAGAGAGAGCTTTGAGTCCTGTCAAATAAAGACAAGTAAGTCCTGACCTTCCAGACAAGTCAAATAGTGACAGTTCTCAGAGGGTTGGACTTTGGGGGGAGCTTCCAACTTAATCTGCATCCCCTACCCTCCACCCCCACCATGTGCAGAGTTGGGAAAATATTGATCTTGACTGTTTTTTCCAGTGTTCACTTTGCTTTCAGGGAGGAACATACTTTCAAAGGTCCTTACTTCAGCACTCTGGAAGTTGAGGTCCCTGTGTAGTTTATACTTTTTCAGCTGTGGATTTTAAAAAATCCCTATCTTTTTGCATACAGTGTTGGCTTGGTCTGTCAATGTACTGGCAGATACTTTTTATGTATATGATTCTACCTCCCTGGTAGAACTTGGCTAGTCACAGGAAATAGTTCTGCCACACAGTTATGCCCCAAGGACAAAGTGTCTGCACCTTACTTTCCATGCCACCTGTGTGTATACTCTAGAGACTGTTTTATACATCCTGGTGATTTGTTGCTACAGCTTATGACGTGAGTCCTTTTTAACATGAGTTCTGTTTTGTTTTTGTTTGTCTTTAGTAGACAGATAATGTAGAAGAGAAAAGGCCCTAGAATACTTTCTGCTATAATGTACATACTATTACAAATTTGCCTTCATTATGTCACACAGAAAAAGAACACATTTAACTTAAAAGTAACAACCACAGTAAAAATGGATTTGAGGTATAAACTCAGGAAAGAATGGAAAAACACATTTATTACTTGGCATAAGACAAGATGACTGCCTTCTCATAGAGAAAATAGAGAGGAGAGTAACGTAAGATAGTGTTTTTCAAGCTTTTTCATCTCATGGCACATATAAACTAATTACTAAAAAATTCTGCAGCCTGCCAAAAAACATATTTTTTGCTGATCTGACTCCCAAAAAGGTACAATTTTGATTCATTCACACTGGGCGGCTATTGTTGTACTGGCTATTGTCATTTTTATTTGACAATCTAAGAGAAAAGAGGACAGTGCCCCTGACTAAATAGTCAGGTATTGCATGTTTTGAAAATTCTTGCGGCACACCAGTGTGCTACAGCACGCTGATTGAAAGTTGCTGACTTAAGACGTAGAAAAGTATCACTAATAAAGGAATCATTAATAAAGGAATAAAGAAATTAGAGAACTTGTTAATGGTGAAATACTTGGGTTTAATTTCCCAGAGGTATGAATTTTTTGAAAATTTTTTGACTTGGCTTAACTTGGGTGGACCCTTGGGCCTGAGCATATTTTATAGAAAAGGATCTTTAACAGTGGCCCAGTTTCTGCAGTTCCAGTTTACACCTGCTCCAGGGGAGACTCTAGTTACTTGAATTCATTAGTAGTGGGTTAAGTTCCTTACTCTAATCAAGTCTTTTCCTGTGTTAGATGTACAAAGATAATCAATGCTGATTCAGAGGACCCGAAGTACATTATCAACGTGAAGCAGTTTGCCAAGTTTGTGGTGGACCTCAGTGATCAGGTGGCACCTACTGACATTGAAGAAGGGATGAGAGTTGGGTAAGATTTCTACTTAGAGTAAATACTCACCTTTCATTAAAGATACCATGTCACATTCACATCCTGGACTTTCTTTTGAATGAATGCACTTGTTGCTGTGGAATACCATGGGATAATCCAGTTGAGTTCTACAGTTGAACATCCTTTCTTCTGCATCCCCTTTCTGACCTCTCACTTTCCTCTTTTTCCGCACCTCCACTATGGCTTTTTATGAATAACTTCAAATGTCATAATCAAAGTAAGTGCAGAAGTTGAGAGTTGAGTTTGCCAGTCTATTTAAGGTTACACATTGTAGGTGGAGGAAGCACTTGCTCTAGGATAGTTAAGATTGAGTTCATATAATTAATGTATATAGAATACCTAATAATTCACTTAGAAAATTTTTTGAATGTGTTAGTGAGGATCTTTTTTACCTTTCTAGTGTGGACAGAAATAAGTATCAAATTCACATTCCACTGCCTCCTAAGATTGACCCAACAGTTACCATGATGCAGGTAAGAAACTATGGATGGGAAAGAAATGGCATGACTTAGAATGCAACTGCACAATCTCAAAAAATTCTGAAACTTTTAATTCATGAACTGTTAATATGTGGGTATGTGTTAATTTGCCCAAAGTTTTTAAACCATTTTTCAGTTGAGAAAGTCTTTATTTTATTAGTCTTGTCTTTATTAGCTTGTCTCCCACTTAGTATCATAAGTAATATAGCAAGTGGTTCTAGCACACTGGGCAATATATTCCATTTTTTAAAAAATTCTTACTCGCTGTAAGTCTGATTTTTCTTTTAGGATATTGGGTCTACTCTACCAGATAGAACATTCAGACTAGTATTCAAAAGCTTGTGACTATGTGGTACATTTTCTTCCCTCTCTTAGGTAGAGGAAAAACCCGATGTCACATACAGTGATGTGGGTGGCTGTAAGGAACAGATTGAGAAACTTCGAGAAGTAGTTGAAACCCCTCTGCTTCATGTAAGTGGCTGAGTCTGTTGCATTTTAAATTACTTCGTATAAAGATTTGATAGCCTTTTGTGTACTGTGTACTAAATTGCCTGTATATTAGGTAGCTTGTTAAATTTTATATTTTCCTTAATGAAAATTTTTGAGGGGATAGAGGGTAGAAGTGTGGAGAGTTGGTAAGTTCCAAAAAAGAAAGCAAAAGGATTGAGTGGGTAAGCCTATACAAGAAAAAAGATCTATTTAAGTGACACAGAAGGTTGAGGTATAAGTTTTGGCAGTATGTTAAATATGTTATAGGTTATTGAAGAGGAAACCATGTGTTTAATGATAGCAAGAGTAAGTGGGTTTAAATGGAATCAAAGTAACCTTGGGATGATAATGGGAAACTAGGATATTAAATACCAGATAATGCTTTTGTTCTTTAAACACTATAATTTTTTTAAAAGATTTTATTTATTTTTAGAGAGAGGGGAAGGAAAGGAGAAAGAGGGGGAGAAACATCAATGTGTGGTTGCCTCTCTTGTGCCCCCTTCTAAGGACCTGGCCTGCAACCCTGGCTTGTGCCCTGGCTGGGAATCGAACTGGCGACCCTTTGGTTTGCAGTCCCTCACTCAGTCTACTGAACTACACCAGCCAGGGCTAAACACTATAATTTTTTTAATTTAGGGAAAAAACGAAGTCTGGATAGTAGAAATACCTTTAAAAGCTATTCAGCTTTATGCTATTGATAGGAGTCTAGTTAAAATCTTGTTTAGAATAATTTATTATTCGAATCAAATATATAGATTGTAGATTTAATAATTTTGATTTAAATATATTGATATAAAAGTAGTCTAATTTTTATTATACAGAAATCATAAGTATACAAATTATGTCTCCATCACAGCCAGAGAGATTCGTTAACCTTGGCATCGAGCCTCCCAAGGGTGTGCTGCTCTTTGGTCCACCAGGTACAGGCAAGACACTCTGTGCTCGGGCAGTTGCTAATAGGACTGATGCTTGCTTCATTCGAGTTATTGGATCTGAGCTTGTGCAGAAATACGTTGGTGAGGTAAAGTAAATTAGTTATAAAGAATATGTAGCTCTGAAAGATTTATAAGGTATGGATGAAATTAAAATGGCACTTTCACATTGAAGATTGAGACCTGAAATTTCTTTTTTTTCCTCCCCATTTCTTAATGGTTTATTGTTGTTATTACACAATAGTCAACTCATATACTTGAAACAATGATCTGTCCATTTCTTTTTTCTTTTTTTTAATTTTAATTGTTCATGTACAGTTTTCTGTCCTTTACTCCCATCCCAGCCCACCCCCCCAGCCCTCCCCATCTCCCTCCCATATCCACCCCCCATAGTTTTTATCCATGTGTCCTTTATACTTGTTCCTGTAAACCCTTCCCCTTTTCCCCTGAAATTCCCTCCCCTCTCTCCTCTGGTCAGCCTGTTCTCTATTTCAGTGTCTTTGGTTATATTTTGCTTGTTTGTTTGTTTTGTTGTTTAGGTTCCTGTTGAGACCTGAAATTTCTTGATTGATGGATTGTAATTAATAATGTAGAAGCCACCAGCCTTCCCTTACATTTATAAATAAACAACTGCTTAACATTTTTAATCACCATGCTCCCTACTCAGAAAGATGACATTTCTTATGGATTCAGTTTGCAAGAGAAATACCCCAGAAATGCGTGGTGAATGCATTCAAAAGTGTACTTGCACTTCAGGGCCAGCTTTTTATGGTCTCCTGAGAAAGAGAGAACATGGAATATCTATCTGCACATGTGCAAGTGTGTATACAAACACAGATTTTTTTCAATATAGAGTAAGTCTAGGGCTGTATATATAGTGCCTGAAGCATTAATGATTAGTATACTTAAAATAGGAATTAGAAAAGGAGTTGCGTGAATTGAAATATAGAGTTACTTTTATCCCCTGAGCAACACTTACACACATCAAATACGGTGATTAGGAATGCCATGTGATAAATCAAATGCTTTTAGTTACGCAAGTGTTACTGATAGAAATGGTGCCCTTGTTTTAACAGTGTTAATTTAAACTCTTCAGGTCTTACAGTTATGACTAATTAACTTAAGGCTAATAAGTATAGTTTAATAGAATAGATAATAAACTTCAGTTTTTTTTGAAAAAGCCTTAGGTAATAATGTTTAAGAATACTGTTAGGAATATTGAAAAGTTTGAAGTTGAACTTACATTTTTAAAAGACTTAGAAACCAACTGTGAATTAAATTATTTTTCTCATTAGGGGGCGCGGATGGTTCGAGAGCTCTTTGAAATGGCCAGAACAAAAAAAGCCTGCCTTATCTTCTTTGATGAAATTGATGCTATTGGAGGTATGGATGGTATTTTAGAGAGCTGCTTTAGGGTTGGGTTTCATGAGAGCCCTAAAGTAGTATGTGTAGAGTTTTCCTACTATGTTCAACTTGTACATGTTTTAATTCCAACTCTTCTGTGAGCTCTGGCACATTGGAGCCGCAGATCTAGTAAACAGTAGGACTGTACCATGAAGGAAAAAAGAAACATAATATAACATTGCTGTTTCTCAAAGTCTTTACCTTTGTACTTTACTATCACTCATATGACACATTTTAACAATTCCATTGGTGGTGATATTTTATAAAGTGTACAAAAAATAATGTTACTGGTAGCTTCATAGATCTGATGAAATACATATTATCTTGTGTGATCTAGACAAGTTATTATAACTAACTCTGAACCTCCGTTCACTCATCTTATAAATATAAAGGGCATGATGAGTCGTACCCTGTTTATTTCATGGATTTTTGAGAGCTTTAAGTAATAAATGTGATAGACTTTGAAAACTAAAATGCTTTATGGGCCTTCCCTGTTGTTTCAACCTGTAAGAGTAATAATCCTTAATAGTTGGAGAATATATGTCCAGATACTTGTTATTTAGTGAACTTAGTGGCAAAAATGACTTGAAAATATAGTAAACTTTGTAACACTGTTTGGGGAATGTGGTTATGTTACCTGGAATCTTGCTTTTATACTGGATGGATGTGTTGGACTTGGATGCCTATAGTCAATGTCTTCAAATGGTTAATTTGAGCACAGTGTATTGATGCAGTGTGGTGACTCTGAAGTCATTTTTATAGTATCGTTGGAATAAGCCATAAGCCTTGTGCTGTCAGGATGCTCTGAAGCCATGCTTTCCTAAGTGGGTTGTGTATAAAACAGTATTAGGGTGCAGGAAAAAAAATAATAGAATTTTTTCTCATTTTTAATCTTAATCTCAATTTTTAATTTTTTGTTATAATGTATATAATACATAAATACAACAGTATATATACAATTTAAAAATAAAAGCATATATTTGGAGGCTTTTTGGTTTTGCTCTTTTGGTTGAAATGAGAGACTGAGATTAACCGTGAGTACTCTAATATATCCAAAATAGTGTGATAGTGTAAGTTATATTTCTGCTGTATTGTGGATTTAGCCTTATTTTTTGAGGACAGTTTTGAGAAATTTAGAAGAGTATGGCAGTTTCTTAACATTGCAGTGCTAAAGTTTGTGTGTATTCTGCGCCTGGTCCAGGTATACAACGGAGGTGTTCTTGAATGATTTAAGAAACAAAATTCCTTAAAGATAATTAAAAATACTTTAGAGGAGCTTATATTAAATAAATCTATGAGTCTTGAAAGATTCACTTTCTAATTAGTTTTGTGAGAAGCAGGCATTCTTACAGGATTTACTTGAACTGGCTATTCACTTGCACTGGAGGCATGATTTGAGCCGAGACTGCAGTGCTTTCAAGTTGGTGTAGTGCTGCTGTGACTGGATGTATGCTTCCTTTTGTCTTAGGGGCTCGTTTTGATGATGGTGCTGGAGGTGACAATGAAGTACAGAGAACAATGTTGGAATTGATCAATCAGCTGGATGGCTTTGACCCTCGAGGCAACATTAAAGTGCTCATGGCCACTAACAGACCTGACACTTTGGATCCAGCACTGATGAGGCCAGGGAGACTGGATAGGAAGATTGAATTTAGCTTACCTGATCTTGAGGTAAGAACATCATTTCTTTTTAGAAATGGGATTCTTGAAATTTTTTCTTCCTGTGATATTTTCCATTATAATATTTTTCAATTCCTCTATTTTTAGGGTCGGACTCACATTTTTAAGATTCATGCACGTTCAATGAGCGTTGAAAGAGATATCAGATTTGAGTTGTTAGCACGACTGTGTCCAAATAGCACTGGTAGGTTCAAAGGTTTTGTCAATATTTGCTGGTCTGTCCTGTCTGCTTTAATTAAGCCTATCTTTTTATTTTTTATTTTTGAAAGGTGCTGAGATTAGAAGTGTCTGCACAGAAGCTGGTATGTTTGCCATCAGAGCACGGAGAAAAATTGCTACTGAGAAAGATTTCTTGGAGGCTGTAAATAAGGTCATTAAGTCCTATGCCAAATTCAGTGCTACTCCACGCTATATGACATACAACTGAGCCCTGAAGCTTTCATGAAACACTTCTTTTAATTGGAATCCTAAGCTTATATAGACTTGTTCATAACCATTTCACACAAAAAATAAATGGTTTCAAAATTATGCTTCAGTTATATGCTTTTGTTTCAGATATGTCTTCTCTGTAGTATGATAGAAGGTGATATCTAATATCATTGGTCAGAAAGGCTTATTACAGTGTATGTTGAGTTTTTTGACCTGCTACCATTTAAGTGTCCCATATCATAAAGTGCTTGCCAAGAGCATGTATGTTCTGGGCATGTATTGGTTGGGTGCTGTATGTATGTCATTGTATTCTCCCAGTATCTGCCCAAAGAGGTGGATCTCATAGATCTTGATGTAATGAATGCAGATCTTTGAATTGCATTCATTAGATCAAACCAAATTGACTTGTAGGGGAGCTTGGATTCAGGTTGAAGTTTGTCAGCTCCATCTGCTATGCTTATAACCAGTGTGCTCTTATGCCCTCATCAGAATAGCCCATCTAGGCACATGACTACATGCATTTCATAGTTTTTCCCTAGCATGTTGAATAATAAAGCTTTAGCCAAATTTATTTTTTAAAGGGAAGAAGCATCTGATATTATATGTTTTGCTTTGCTATTTGACTTGATTTTGAATCAAGGAATTGTTGAGCTCAGGCTGGTGTGGCTCAGTGGATTGGGTGCTGGCCTGCAAACCAAAGGGTCACTGGTTCAATTCCCAGTCAGGGCACATGCCTGGGTTGCAGGCCAAGTCCCTGGAGGGGGGAACATCCACACATTGATGTTTTTCTCCCTCTTTCTCCCTCCCTTCCCCTCTCTAAAAATAAATAAAATCTTAAAAAAAGAATTGTTGATTTTTAATGACCAGTGAAGTAATAAAGCAGAAAGAAAAGTGTATACACACAATAATCTAATTTAGAAAATCAGGAATTGGCTTCATACAGAGAAATACTTATTTTCATTTTATAAATCAATGGTTTAAGGTTTGGTAAAGCTCCTTTTAGACTATTGGTCTATAGTGAGGCATTTCTTAATAAAAGTTGCATTAAAATTCTCAACAGATCTCTTTAAAATTATTTCTTGTGCAACACCACCAAATCCCCTCCCCTTTTCCACCACAATCCTCTCCCTCCAAATATAGAGACCCAGGCACAATAAAGAATGTTTTTATTGTAGTTCAATATTCATAAGTAAGTAATGCAAAATAGAGCTGGATACATTAAGTTCACAAAAGGTTGACAACATAGAAAATGCTATAATATTGAAATATTTAAAACATGAAAGTTTCAAGCTGAAAAATTAAAGCCCTTTATTCATAAAATTCAACCAATACTCTCTTGGTTTTTCATGTTTGTGAAATTTATCAGAAAATTTTTCTTCCCTAAGCCTGCCCTAGTCTTTCATGAGGTATAAAATAGACCAAACCATATCTAGGTTCTGCTTATAATAAAATATGCTCAAGTGAATGACTAATGATGTACATTTTTGTAATGTTTTAATAAGTGTAAGCAGAACACACTGTTTACCAGTTTTTCATGTAGTCACATACATCATATGTGCCAGTTTGAGACATGGATATGTCTCAAATTGGATATGTTGACCTCACTCAGGTTGACATGTTTCAGGCTCTAAATCTTGACATCTCACTTAGGTACATGATAAAAAGCTAACTGACCACACATCAGGTGTACAATAAATTGAAAAACAGATGTCTCTGCCCAGGCATGTATATGCAGGTAGCATAAACACTAGATCAGCATGTCTATACCATATTTAAGAAGATATACATTAACTAGTGACTTGCTCCAGCTAAAATGTGTATAGGCATGTTTATACATATCAGGGTGCTAATAGATAATACAAAGGATTTATGAATAGAAAAATAATACTGCAGTGATACTTTAAAAAATATAACATTTAAAAATGTGATCAGATTTATAAAAATTTCTACAATAGGTTCATCTGCACTTACATAAAGTAAATGCTATATACCAATACAATGAAAAAGCTGGTGGGTCTTTTTCAAAGGCAAGATGGATTTGTGAGATGTTCAAACTTGATTACATTCATGTCAAGCAGGCAGCTAGCTTTTGAACATTTTATTGGGATTTGAGGGGTTTCAAAACCACTGAATGCATTTTGGTTGGCTATATGCATTTTGGTTTGGAGAATTAGATGGTACTTTTATCAGTTCTCATATCAACTCTTATCAGCACTCAAACCATATTATCAAGAATCTAAACATACTGAATCCTAAAAGCATTCCTGAGAGGTATACTAAAAAGGACCAACAGTTTTTTTGCACTTGTTAAAGCATACAGTCTCACACTAAAGTTTTATTTGATCTTAGAATTTAAATTGATTTACTATCTTTAAAGGGGCAGACATAGTAGATAAAGCCTTCCCCACCACATAGCATTTCCTCCCTCATCCCCACACAAGGGCACACCCCCCACCCTCACCCCCTGAAAACACAGAAAAACACACCTACCCACTCCAGGGCAGATACTCTGGGTTTGCTGCCCTCTCCATGCACACAGCTGGGCATACTCATTTTCTCAATGTGCCTTTGGAGGCAAGCACCTCCTTTCTGTTACACAGGTATAGATACAGGGTCAAACCACATGGAGTGGATATTTTAGATGTTACCTGAAAACTACAAAATGAGCTACTCCCAGGGCTTGTAGAGGATTCAGATCTTTAACTGTTTCTTTGAGTCCCACTGCAGATGAGATTGGCAATTGGGATCCCACTACCAGCTGCCATATAATTATACAGAGTCAATGTCTGTGACATGAATAGGAGTACCCTGAGCCCTGGTTCACATTGTTTTTAAACATTCCACCTTTCCATGAGGTAGAGATCAACTGCTGCCGTATTATGTGGGATTTGAGAAAAACAAAGCATTTATCTATATGGGACCTTCCTGAAAACGGTTGTCCCCTACTACTATAAAATAGGGCTAGTCCCTATGTTTACTGATTGAGTATGTTATGCCCATTTTGATAGGGCAGTAAGAATATGAATTTGAATCAGAGATGAAAAACACAGATAGGCATACACTAGCAGCTATTGAGGTCCAGAGAGAAGGCAGAGACAAAACTTGACTAAAAGAGGCAGGGAAATTTTCCGCTATATGAAATAATTCTAAGTAAAACATTCCAAAATATTTACATACAGATAGAATACATTCTGAAGTGCACTTTTAGATTCTCAGAAACATGCTGAAACACAAATGTTTCCCTTCAGTAAGATTTCAGTGCTTTTTATGTACATGGTAGAATTCTATTCAAACTACACTAAACATTAAAGAAAAGTTAAATACAAATTTGTAAGATATAGACAAATATTTTTTTTGTACACTACTTTCAACCTATCAGAACTAGGACTTGGGTCTCCACTATGTGTAAAGCAGCTGTTTAAGGCTGGTGCTAAGTGATATACAATGAAAAATTCTGTAACATTGTTTAAAATCCTAAATGGCTGAAATGATGCAGGCCCTTTTACAAAAGTTTCTAGTATAAGCTGAGGCTCTACAATTACATGCTCTTTCAGAAGGCAGTCTGTATCAGAATGCAGATGTATTGGATCTTGTGTGTGATGATTGCCAAGGAAATAACTGAATGTATATCTAATTTCCCTGTATATCTAGGTAAAGAATTGATTAGAAAGAAGGGGTCTACTTTGAATTAAATTAGTAAAGTAATGAGAAACCTCACTGGAGTTAAAGCAAACAAACCAGAGTTTGGTTTTGAGTAGACCTATTGCTAGCTTCTCGGGATGTGACCACTTTTCTCCTGCCAGTGTTTTCTTCATGAAAACTAAAACAACGAATCAATAAGAAAACACTAAAAAAAAATATATATATATATATAAAGACAAACTGAATACTAGCAGGAAATCTTAGCAGGGGAGGCCTTAGGCAGTTTAGCCAATTAATACTTGTGCTTTGAATTAGAGTGATCTGTTAGAATTGTAAGAATAAGAACTTTTGATGACAAATTGTCTCAATGGTCTCCCCCACTCCTTTGGAACAACTATAAAGAGTACTTGAAAATAAGCATCTTACTCATTCATAGGCTTAAAATTGAGTTTGATGAAGAGTTAACTAACTCTTACGGACTTCTAAGGAAGATGTTATACTTTGGAGTTAGTTTTCTTAAATATGTGGTCTTTAGGCGACTTCACTATTAGCAACAACATTTCTAGGGGCTCCTACTGGTCACAGTTGTGACAATTTTAGCACCAAAAAGAATAACTAACAGACTGAAACACATTAAAATATAAAAGTTCATGAGTCTATAATTACACCAAGAAAGAAATTGAAAAGAACCTAATTCGTCACCATCTACTTATGAAACCAACTTCTTATTTGAATTTGCTAATTAAATGGAAAAAACAAACCTGCCTTTCCAGTAAGAACTGTATTTAAGGATGGCTAAATAGCTCAAGCTGAGGAAGGAAAACTATAATAGTTTACATAGAAACACCAACTAATAAATGCTGAAGAAATAAGAAAATTGGAAAAAATTCACAAACTTTAATATTTACTGATTTAGGTAAAGATTACCACTAGATGTTAAAACCCCTGGGTGAATAGCTAATGGGGAACTGGGACTTCATTCCATGCCAAAGGATCACCATGCAGATAACTTACTAACCACAAAGGTGAAAACACAATTGGGGGATTAGGCTGTTCTGTTAATCCTTGTATTCACCTTAGTGTTGTTAATGATAGGGTCAACTATATAGTGTGTTTTTCTTTGATGTGCTGCAATTTGAAGCCTGTGTCTCATCTATGATATATTCTAGCAAAAAATGTTTTATTCAAATCCATGAGGACTATAGATGTAACTTCTAGATCACAAGTAGTTCAGAAAATAAAAGGACAAGCTAAATAACACCTTGAGGAAGCATGTAGATATATGACCAGTAAGGGATTCTCGAGGACAACTGCACCAGGCTCTTTAACAAGTCCATGTCATCCCAAAAAGGACTGTGCTAGACTAAGATACACTTAGGGACTTAATGGGACATGACCAGTTATGGTGTGAGGTCACACAATGGATACTAGTTTGGATAAATCAACTACAAATTTGGGGACAAGTGGGGGAAATTTGAATATGGCCTGAGGTAAAAATGTTCTGGAATGAGAAAAAAATAGGTTACAGACACTGTAGAGTATGATCTTATTTTGGTTAAAAGATGTAAATATATATGCATAAAGATCTGACAGGATACATTAAGGGGTTAGCAATAATCCTCCAGTAGTAGCAATATAATATTTTTATTTTCTTATTTTTGCTAGTCTAGTTTTTCTGTAATGCACTTACATTGCTTCTATAAAAACAAATGGTTATTTGGAAAGAAGAACTTCCAGAAAACTGTGGGCATGCCACTACTGTTTGATAACTCTAGTTACAGAAAATCTGTAGACCAGCAAGTACAAAAGTAAGGAACCACTACCCATCTGGTGACAGCATATCTGATTTGTAGGTAAGGTACTTAAAAGGGAAAAATTCTTAAGTGCTTGGCTGAAAAGATAATACTAAAAAGTAACAGAAATGTCACTGTACAATAAATGCAGGTGAGAGGCCAATTTATCTTGGAAGTAGTCAATTAAAAAACAAAAACACACAAGTAAGATACATCTTGCTAGGCATCACTCACCCTCCAAATCAAGCCTTGACTACTTGCATTTACCTTTTGAAAAAAAATCTATTGTCTGGTATTTAAAATGTGTAAATGAGTAATTTCAGGAGAGGTTCATACCCCATCCCAGGCTGAGTTCCTCATGCCTCAGGAGTGGCATTGGGCTCTGTATCCTCCTGGGGTGGAGGAGTTAAGGCTTCTTGTTCTGCAAGTGCCTCTCGAAGTTGGCTCCCTAAAACTGCATCGTGAATGCTGTGGAACAGCAGCTCCCATAAGGCAGGATTTTCAAAAAATAGGTTTTGTGTTAGGTCATTCACAACTTGTGCTAAAAAAGAAGAAAAGAAAATTAGTCCACATTTTGGGTATCAATCTTGAACATTAAAAAAGTAACACTTTCATACAGTTTAAATATTAAAATGATATAATAAAAAGTCTCACTCCAATCCCTGTACCCATGACATCACATCCCCAGTTACAGGAGGCTTCTTTTATTATTTTCTTGTGTATTCTTCCAGTATGTATTTATGCAAATATAAGTAAATACATAAACAAATATTTTAACTTTTGCCCTTTTCTTACCCAAAAGAAAGCACACTATTTATATTATTCTGAATTTTTTAAATATTTAATTTTTTTCACTTAATTTTTTTTTTTACTACATGGCATTTGATCTTGTAGGTATAGCCTAGTTAATGTAACTGGTCCCTTTTGTGTATAGTTGAGTGTTTCCAGTCTTTTGTTTCTATAGACAGTACTGTGATGACTACCTGGGTATATGTTTCATTTGAATGTGTGTAGCACATTGCTGGATTTTCTGGATTAAAAGGCAAATGTGTTTGCAACGTGGAAAGTCTCTACAGGGGCTGTTTCTTTAGGCACGCCAGCAAGGTCAGAGTGCCTACAGAGCATACTGTCGAGCAGTTCATTTTCAAACACTGTTTTAACCACAATTTAATATAAAAAACAGCAGACATTGTATGTAAAAACCTAAATGATCTTATATAACTATGTTTATGTAAATTAAATAATTTTTAAAAAATTACTGAAAAATATACCAGCCCAGAACAATGGTTTGTTAGTTCTTTTCACCAACTTCAGTTCAGGAGGCTTGCCACTAGTAGCTCAGTGACAGGAGTGCCTGGGTGTGGCTAATTTCAAGGCTAGCTTTACAATGATTTTCAGGTGAAAAAATTTCATTTTCAAAAACCAAAATTAAGGGGAAATATTTCCTAAAAAAAGAGAAACAAAAATAAAAATATAACTATTTCTCCTCATTCTAGAAGTGTACTTACCACTGCATCCTGCTAAATACACATAAATACCGACATCTCCATATTCTTTTACAATCTGTAATAATGTTGAAATAAAGTTTAGTTTCTCTTGACTGTGCCAGATACAAGTCTCTTTCTACCAATATGTATTTCACTGACATAAGACAGTCTAGTACATTCACTTGAACTACTTTGCTTCAATAATTATGCATTTTTTAGCTAATCATTTAAAAATGAGTGTTTATTTCTTTTGTTTTTATGTGGACAGTCATAGTTAGAGATATAAAAGAATTCTTGTTAAATTTTATTATGTGTAATAAATGTATAATAAAAATGACTTTAAAAAATCTTCTTGTAGAAATATATACTGAATTATTTACAGATGATGTGCTGACTGGCATGTGCTTCAAAATAAGAGAATGGGAAAATGGGCATGGGGCATGAGTAAAATAAGATTAATCATTAATTGATAATTGTTGAAGCTGAGTAATAATTATGTGGGGATGTTCGTTATACTATACTTTTTACTTTTGAATATTTTTGAAATTTTCCATAATCAAAAGTTGAAAAAAAACAAAAAAATTTTTTAAGAGTTGGAAAGGGACCCTAGTTCAACTCTGATTTTACTGATGGCAAAATTGGATACAGAGATTTTAAATAACTTGTTCACACTGACGCTTACCCCTGCCAGAGTTTTTACACCAACGGAATCAATAAAATTGACTTGTGTGAAGTCCAGAATGACGGTGTGGACGTTATCCCCGGGGGGCATGAACCTCTGCAGCTCTTCAGGGAAGGTGCTCTTGATGACTATTGGGGGGTACTTGATTTCATCATCTTCTCCTTCAGCCTTCGTACCATCTTCTCCATCTACTTCTGCATCCTATGCCAAAAATTAAATCACATCAGAATTCTATAAACAAATCACATTTTGGTTCTGACAGTTATACAAAAAATTAGTCCATAGAGTCTTAAGCTACTGATTATATCAGATCTTTTCTAAAATATTTGCCATATCCCAGCCTTGTAATGTGACCAAAAATGTGTATATAATATTTTATTTTAGCTCTGTTTCTTTTCCTCCTTTTTTTGTCCAATGAAATCCACTCTCCTTAGTTATCATATATATTTCCCCATAGCTTCTAAAATAATTGCATTAACTTTAGCATGATAGACCATAAGTTACATAAGCCTGAACAGTAAAAATTAGCCTTTGAGTTCTTTTACTATAAGCTGAATGAATCTATGACAAGGTACTAATGATAAAATTTATTAAGGTACTGTGTGATTTTTATTTTTTAGAACAATGTTTTCCTGGGCCCATATCACTACTTATTTTAGAAGCATTCTCATTACTGAGCTTATCATGCATCTTTAATACATAAAGAACAGTTATATTGTTTCTAAACTTTCCTATCTTAGGGACTTCATGCTATGTTATAACTTCAATCTTGAATAAAGGCAGGGGCCACTGTGGATTGGGAGAGAAGGAAAAGTACAATGAAGAGACCACTCACCGCTTTGACGACGGTCGCATTGGCCATGTTTGCGTTCCCAACCTCCTTAGCGTACTTCTTCATGGCCTTTCTTCTTGCTCCCATGATAAAGGATGGGTTCACTCCAGTCTTTACAGAAAAGCAATCACACAAAACCACTTCTTGGCTCCCAAGAACTCACGCAAATGCAATTAATCTTTAAATCTCCCCCATTTGCTGGTTTCCTATCTCAGGTTATCACCCTAACCCTTTCTCTACTTTGCCCTCAGGTCCCCTGAGCTGACTGACTCCCTCTTTAAAAGACCATTAGTACCCTTTCTTATTCCTGGTCTTTATTCAAGACAACCTGAAGCTAAAGTATTAAAGAGAACTTAAAGTAGCATTTTTCAAGCTTAGATTTCTCAGATTCTAATAGATATTTAAAAGACTCTGTGGGTTGACTGTGAGGTTTTCCTATACGCTGGGCAGTGTGAGGCTAAGTTCTAATCACGACCAAAGGAACCCATATGACCGAAGGAACCCATCTCAGGAGAAGAAACTTAAAATTATTTTTACACTTCTTTTTCTTAAAAATGTTTTTAAAAGTTTACACATACATGTATGTAGAGAGAAATAGTATAAAATCGATATCTTGTGACTCACCTTTCTTTTTAATGCACTGCTATACAAGTCGCTATTTGCATAATAAATTGGGGCATTTATTTGGAATATTTTTATTCCAGGAATTTCTTTCACCTGAGAAACAAAACGTTAGTGAATTTAACACATGGAAATATTTCAGAATCAAAACTGGAGTTGCTTCCTGCTTCCAACTTGAAAATTCATGCAGAGGTTGCTAAGGGCTCTCTTAATATTGTTTAGATAAAATAACATCACTCTACTCATGCTCTGGAGGAAGGAATACTGAGAAGAAATCCTTTAAAAATGCACAGCTTCCCATTTAAAAATTTTCCCATGTTTCGCTTTTACCATAAAACACAAAGAAAAGGGACTGAGAAATATTTAGACTGTGGGAAGCAGGCAAATAAAGTGAGCACAGGTTTGTATTGGTTCATTCATGGGATGCAGGCAGGAATTGAAATGAACCCAAGTGAAATAGAGTGAATATTTTATCAAGAAACCTCAAACTCTAGAATGCAGTTTGGAAACAAGCAATTCAGCATATAGTTCTTTGGAAGGAGGAGAAGACAGTAATCCTAACACCAATCTCATTTCCTAATACCTTATAGTGAATCTGAGAATTTCTTCCCAAGCAGGAAACAAAACAAGCAGACAAAACTAGTTTTAAAAGATTTTATAAAAGTCCTTGAGATTCCACATAAGAAAAGAAATTCAAAAATCAAGGAAATTTTAAGCCCTAATTTTAACCATTAAAAATGAAGTGGGAGAATTTCATAGCCCCAAAACCTATATTTTACATGGTTAGTATTAATATTTTTACCATCAGTTTAAAATCATCAGAAAAAAATCATGCACATACAAACTATCCTCTCAGTTTCAGAATTTTGTAAATATATACTTTAATTCAAACAATAAATATTTAGCCTCATTTTAAAAAGAGGAAAAATAAATATTAGGAGGTTGAGTAATTAATGTATGGTATAGTACAAACTACAAAACTGAATCCAGGCAGCAAGTTTTTCAGGTTTTTCACTTTGACCACTACACTTCCCTTCTTTTCACTCCCACTTTTTGTCCTAGGTGAAAATAAAATTAGTTAGCCAATTACATCACATGCTCACAGCTTACAACAATTTAAAATGATAGAAAAGGTCTTACCTCCTCATATGCGTCTACATCAATATACACATCTGTGTCAGGAAGCTGTCCAAGGACTTTGTAGCTTGGACTGAAGATAAAGAATGAGTGTGTTAAAATATAGCATTGTGTTGAGACCCAGTATGTAATTGAAACATGAAGTTTTGCACATTTCATGTATGGATTTGCTAGTAAATTCAGGAATAGTTGATCCCTATACAGTGCCTTTGCAGAAAGGCTCCACATACGTCATGTTCCCAGTGCCATTCCAAGCCTCACACTTCCCACACTCCTCACACCACACGCACCCTTCACCTCAACTCCAACACACATGATTCACCCATACAGCAAACACATCTCACATCACACTAACCATATATGCACTACATGTGACACATACCCTCCACATACACACAATACACAATGCAATTGCATGTTCATACCATACAACTACACAAATACACACCATACACACCATACCACACCAATGACCTGGTCAGGACGAAAGACTCGGGCATTTAAAGATGAGGGCAAAATGAATTGTGCAGAGTTCAAGTCATGCCACATATAACTCAAGTTCCCATTCCATTCAGCAGGTAGAACTGTCTTCTTACTCTAATTCTAAAGTAGAAGAAGATTTTTTTTTTTTTTTTTTTTTTTTGTTTCTAGGAGTCTCTGATGTGGGTGGGGAGAAAACAAAAATCTCCAGTTAGCAAAGATGTTTTCTTAAGTTTTGTTTGAGAAATTGAGGCCCAGTGAGGTACATTGAGTTGTTCAAGGTCAGAGAGCTTTGAGAGCCAGAATATGTCTTAAGGTCTTTGAGCCAACATTCCATGGTCTTGTATTATGTCCTGGTGCTTCTTAGCATGTAGATGCAAGTGCTTCTTTGTGAGTTAGAATATACAAAATGAATATTAGATGATTTTCTGGGTGGATTCCCTCAATAAGCATTCAGAGAACACACCATGTGTCTGATCCTGGACTCCAGGAGCACGCCTCCACAGTCAAGACACTAACAGTCTGTCAACAAATACATTTAAAGTCAACACTGCCATCTCAGGCAGGACACTTACACCCATCCCAATCTGTGCACTCACCTCTGTGTCCTGTAAATCACAGTCATCAGTGCGATGATCACGGCAGTAATCAAACCGTAGTCCAATCCCAGGAACAAGGAGGAAACAAAAGTGGTAAGCCAGATGGTCTGAACAAAAAACAGAAAGCTTTATGTAGAATCCTGCTAAAAACTTCTAGAGTCACACATGCTCACACACACGAACACACATTGTACCTAACTTTGCCTAACTGGATACTGCATATAACAACTGACTGCACTAACTTATCTCTCTTGAATTTTTATCAGCACTAATCCATGTGTTGGATATGACATATTTACCTAACAGTGACCTTTGTTACTTACCAGCTCTATTTTGCTGGTTCTCCAGAAAAAGGGGAGATCTGAGAACTGCATAAACATTCCTTTCAAGTTGACGATCACAATGGCAGACAGCACAGCCTGAAATACAGCACATCCATACTTGCCTCTCCTCTTGTGTCCAAGAACTCCCTTTGCTGGCTCCTCACTGTCCTCCTGCTGCCCTCCCACGTCCTCTCCCCACTCACTTCCTACGCGGCAGTGATGGTACATTTGGAGCCATGAACACCTGGATTTTCAGGACTTGATTAGCTAAAATGGGCCTTGGAAAAACCAGGCTTATATTCTAGCAGCAAACCTGCATGGTAGTCAAGAGGTTCAGAATTAAACTTGGTATTCAAGGAATTATTTCACCCATGGTCTTTCTACATTATGATTTTCTCTATATTGTTTTTAATCTCTACTAGATTAAATATATCAGTAAAACAATGTCTTATGGGTGTAGGCCATATCAGATTTTAAATGGAAGTATAAGGTGAGAGAAGATCAAAGAGAGAAGGGACCTTGGAGATTAGCCAGTCAACAGTTTATCTGCAACCCAGAGATACTGAGATGGCTTTCCAAGGTCCCAGGGACCAGTAGATTTCAGAGCAGGATCTTGGTCTTAGCTTTGGGCCTTTTTCAAACCACCCTGCTAGGGTTACAGTAAAAACCCATGAGACAGCTCCCCCAAATATAAACAAATAATACAGCAAAATCTGTACACATGGAAAATCTCACACCAAGTCCAAGCTACACACCTGGGGTAATGATTCAAAGAGGAATCCAGTGGCTAATATGACCATCAGAATCATTAACGAGGCCAAACAACCTGCAAGCTGAGTAAGAAAAGACATGGAAGGAGCTTTTACGAGACGAGTAAGAGGCCGGCACAGATTGGTCTGAATCTTTTGATAATCAATGTGGGACAATCAAGAAAATATGGATTCAAACAAGTTATCCAAACCATTACATAAACCTGTAAGTTCTTCCCACTTCTCCAAAGTTCTAGTTCCTCTTACAGCTTTTAAGCAGAAGCTGAAATGCTTAAACACCCTGACTAGAATGTTCTTGCCAGGAATGGGGAAAAGGAGATGTTTGGTGCTGATCTGAGACCTGCAAGGGCCAGAAGACTACAGATAAGACTTTGTTGTCCAACATGGTGGCCACTAGCCATATGTAGTATTTACATTTAAAAAATTAAAATTAAATGAACTTAAAATTCAGGTCTTGGCTGCACTAGCCACATTTTAAGTGTTTGAGATCCACCTGTGGATCATGGCTGCCATATTGGATGGTGCAAATACTGAATATTTCCATCAATGCAGAATGTTCTATTGACACAAAAAGTTCCCAGGCTTTTATGCTAACATCATAGGTCTCAACTTGGAGGTTTACTGGTAGCAAGTATGATTTTTTTACTTAATTGGACAGTAGACCTCTTTCCTATAGATTTAGCTCCTTATGATTTGCTTTAATCAATCATACTTTCCTCTGATTCACCATGCAGCTCACTGAGGCATGGATCTTCAGGCAGAGTAGTTTGGGGGTCAGACTAGAACCAAGGCATTAAAATGTAATTAACACCTAAATCCTGAGAGGCCAGTGGTATACATACCTGTGTCTTCCCTCCAGTTCCCTCCTGTACAAGGCTCCGAGACAAGGAGCATGAAATTGCGAAAGTCTGGAAGAGTGAACCCATGGAATTGCACAGTCCCAGCGCAATGAGCTCCTTTCCCACATGGAAACAAAGCACAAAGGAAATCAGTTATTCCTTACAAAGAATGGTGTGATGGCCCATATAACACTCATTTTCAGCAGTACAGGCTGTGTCTTCATTCTCTTTTCAGATATAAGAATTTGTTTAGTATGAGCTCAAAATAGGAATTATTATATAATTTAAAGTGTAGGGAAGCACTTGGACTTTTTAATGTTGGAGATAAATGCTGTGCTCAGTCCCTCTTTCCCAAACACTCTCTACACAAATAAATAATGCTTAAAAAAAAGAACAACAACAAGAGACAAAATATTTTTGTTGTTTAAATGAAAGGTACAGTACACCAAACTATGGTGTACAGTACTGACATCTTTTGAATGCCTGGCTCTTGCTCAGCTAGGAGTCCATGCCAGTGTCCTCTCAGGACAGTGAGTGAACCCTTCTCTGAGGGCTACTTCTGGTCATCCTGGTTGGATCACTGTGTGTCACATGAATGCGGAATATCTAGGCTCCTCTTAGAAACACACAGCATGTCAAAACAGACATTGTCATGCTTAAATTATAGCTAGTGATATCCAGATTAAATACCTCACCTGTAGCTATGTTATAAAAGATAGCAACAAAGAATCTACTGTGGAGTGTGAGTTATAAATCACATACTCCAAGCTTAATGACCAAAGAGAAGCCTTCCTGTGGAGTAAAAGTGGTTCTGGGAAAATATTTTATTCTTAATCTGTGAGCTTTAAGAAGTGATAACATCTATTGAATGACAACCACAATTGAAACATACAATTAAAAAATAAAAAACAAAAATAATAGTGATAACATCAATAGGAGTATGGTAAAGTGAAAACCGCAGACTGGAGATTTTTACCTGTCTAGCTGACCTCTGCCTGTGAAGTGAGGTCAGACTCTATACCTCAGCTTTCTGAGGATCAAATATACATAAATTATTAAAAAAATGTAGTGTTGAATAAATTCATGCTTCAAATATATCCATCATCAAACTTACAAATTTTTCTACCAAGATAGAGAAATCAAGTTCATCTGCCTTTCATAGCAGAGCATGATGATTGTATCGCTATGAAAAACAGCTGCAGGAAATTAATGGCTTTTACCTGATTGCCATCAACCTGGTAGCCATGTTTATTTGCCAGGGTCTTGGCCATTGAGATGGTCACTGAAAACCCAACTATGGCTATGGCGATGGCATCCACGTACACGAGGTGGAAGAGGCTGGTGTCTGGATTGGCTGGAGGTAGTAGCCTGAAAGATCAAGCGGAATTTATCACAAGTGCTGTGGCCATTTGGGAAAAAACATGCAACTAAAGGGGAGCATATTAGAGGTGAATTATTTGCGAAGGAGATGATCAATGCTTGGATATTTGTTTGCTCTAGTTTGGTAAAAAGGAGGGCCCTCCTGGACACACGGAGGTTCTTTCCAGGCCCCAACCCCAGGTACCAGGTGAATGGGTTATCAGCAGAGATCAGATGCTGGTTTATTTAGAAAAAGAGTAACCTTATACCTCATGGCACCTGTACGGTAGGTATACGTAAGACACAGAACAGGAAGAAGAGAGGGCCAGTGAAGTGTCTGATGCCACAAGACATTTGAACCAAAGTCTGAGGGCAGGGAGGGTGGTGGACAGGGTTATTTCACAGGACAAGTACTGTTTGAGCAAGTTACATCAGGCGCTCACTGCCCTTCCTTGTTACTTCATGTAAGGACTCTGCTTCTTCCCAGGATCCCAGGTGAGTTTCTAACATGGGAAAGGAGCAGCAGCAAATTATACTCCTTGGGTCTCACCTGGGAATCCTGGGAGTCTGAAGGAGTCAAAAGTGTGACTCCTGAAGCCCCACAACAGGCAACCTGATTTTTGTGGTCCATTCTTATGGGTTGGAAACTTTGTCCTAAAAGAAAAGAATAGGGATTCCCTAGAATGGTCTGGGGGAGAGAGCAATAGAGGTTTTCAAAGCCACCTACTCCAATTCAAGGCATTGGGCTAAATAATAACAATAATGGCAATCAATTAATTGATATACAATATTATTGTTACTCTTAAAATAACAATCGTTTATTTGGTGTTTCCTCTGTGCCAAGTTCTGTGCTTATTTATTTCCAGTAGCCCTGTGAGGTAGGCACCATAGTAATGGCCATTTTACAGATGGGAAAAATGAGGCATAGTAAGGTAAAGCAACTTACCCAAGGTCAAACAGCTCATCAACTGAATAAACAAAAATCATGAAGACCCACCTCCCTGTGCCTATTTCTCTTACTATGTCATATCACAGTGACAAAAGGGGATATCTCAAGTTCTGGGATAAGGGATAGGGAGAGGGAGAGAGGAAAGAAACCTAACATATATACAGCCTAACATATATTATGTGTTACATGCTTGACTAATATCATCTCATTTGTCCTCAAAACAACCCTATTAGATAGGTACCATTATTATCCTAATTTATAGGTGAAAAAATGAATGATTACAGTTGTCAAGTAATTTGCCCAAGATGCGGCACAGAGTCAAAGCCAGGGGGATATCTGACTATAAAACGTATGTATTTCCCTTGCACTTTGCTATATAAGTGAAACAAGAGGGAAGGCCTGGAAGCAGCTTCAGGTCTGAGGAATAAGAATTTGAGAAAAGGATTTATTTTGAAATGAGTTAAGGAAAGTAAACCAAGAAATAGGATATATTGCCACAACTGGGATCTTTACTAGCCAACTGTCACTTTCTGGACACTATTGTGTATATATATGTGTGTGTGTGTTGCTAATAAGTGTGGTAGTTTGCTCTCAAATATGACCAACAGTTCCTCCCATCCTTGTATGTACTGCTTTCCCATGTACGGGTGGAATCTGTTTCCCCTCTGGCTAAAACTTGTGATTTGCTTTGACTGAGATAATGTGGAGAAAGTGAAGTTGTGTGAATGCTTTAAGAGGCCAGGTGGCTTCTGCTTTTCTTGTCCTGCCCTGAGCCACCATGGAAAGAGTTTTTCTACCCTGCTGGAGACAGCATGTGGAGAGAAGATGCCAGCTAGCCATCAGCAGTTCCAGCCTGCTGGGTGAGGGTTCAGACATGGAGCAAAGCCCTCTTGGGTCCCCCAGTCATACCTTCAGAAACCTACAGCTGCATGAGACTGGCAAAACCACCCAGCTGAGTTCTACCTAGATTGACGAATTGTGAGCAAGTAAATTGTTGCTGGAAGCCACTGTTTTGGAGCTGTTTGTTACTTGGCAATAAGACTCACAGATACCTGAAACAGTATGGTTATATATGGTGGGGTAAAAGTAGGTTTAGGTTTACAGTTTTGAGCAGGCAAAACAGTTTATTCTTGTATTATTAGTTATTAATTATTATATTTTTCCCATATGAACAACTGTAAACCTACTTTTGCCCACCCTGTACATAGGTAGGAAGACATTATTTGTTTCCTGCTTGGTTTTGGGCAAAATTACAGAAAGATAAACTTTCTAAATTTCAGAAACGTAAAATATTATTAAAAAAAACCCAACTTAGGTCTTTTAGAAGGAAAAGCATGTTTGCATATAATGCAATAGGGAAAGAATTAGATAGAAATTATGGTGGCATGTGGATTTTTAAAAGAAGTCTAAGTGTAAGCATCCAAATAATTTATTCAAATTATTTGTGGTTGGTTGTTCAGTAAGGTTATCTCCTGGATCCGGTCACAGACCAATGTTTATCACATGACTGATTATGTTAGTGACTCAGGTGTGAGGTAATGGAAAGTGCACACAACTGAGTATCAGAAGACTGAGTTCTGGGTCCAGGCTGGTACTCACTGCAAGTCACTAAACCTCATTCATGTCTCTCAAATGTCACCTTCTCTGATACTCTACCGAGAACAGCTACCCCAGCCCCTCCTATCCCTTACCTGGCTTTCCTTTTCTTCATGGCTCTCCTTACTCTTTGCTTGTCTCTCTCCCCTAGTAGAATAAACTCCATGAGAACAAAGTCTTTTTTGCTTATATGTTTGCTTTTGCTTTTAACTGCTGTGCCCCTGGCACATTAATAGACACTCAATAAACACAAGCAGAATAAATGAGAATAAATAAACTTTCTTCTCAGTAAAATGGGGATAATGTATATATTTGTCAGTAGTGTTATTGTGAGCAGCAACTGAGATAATTACAAGTCCAAATAGAAAAGCAAGCATTACTATACCATGTTATACCTTTAAGTTGAATCATAAGCAACATGTTCATGATAGCAAGTTATTGTTTTGAAGCAGCGTGCATGCTTCCTCTGTCAACACTTGCTCTGGGGGTGGTGAACATTTTCTTAAAGAACAAATCCTGCTCTCTGTGCTTCCCACAAGAATCTTAGATGGGAGTAGAGGCAAGGTCTGATGGAATATGCCAGGTTCTGACAGTCTACAACATCTGGGCAAATGTTTGACTTGGTTGTTTTGGAAAGAGAAGAGGGAGGTGAGAGAGATAGTATAGGAGATAGACAGAGACACAGTGAGATACAGAGACAGGTAGAGTGTATGAGAGGAACAGAGTGAGACCAGGAGAGGCTCACAGTCACTCTTGTCCTTCAAATAAAGAGAATAGTACAACACGTAAAGAGTTAGAGAAAAGAAAAAAAAATGAAGCAAGAAGCAAGATATGATTTGAAACTAGAAAAGATGAGCCACAGAACTTTTAATTACTGTGTCTCAAACACTACAGCGTGAGTCAGGTGCTACACTCACTGCTGTGTGCACATTAGTCCTGAAGCTCTCTCCATGACCCTTGAGATAGGTACTAATTACCACGCTTTCCTGGCAGGAGAGGAAGCTGAGGCTTTGAGGGGATAAGTGACTAGCCTAAGGTCACACAGCTAGAAAATGGCAGGCTAGATTTAGGTCTTTTGCTCTTAATTCCTAGTCACCCAAGGAGAGATTTTAAAAACCAACACGTGTAAACAATAGGAAACAAAACAAAACAGAACATTACATGCTACTGCTGGTGGGCTGTATGATGTTACAGACGCTATGGAAAACAATGCTTAGAGGTTCCTCACAAAGTTAAAAATAGGACTATCACACGATCCGGCAATCTCACTACTGGGTATACATCCAAAAGAACTGAAAGCAGGGTCCCGAAAAGATATTCGAGGTATGTTCATGGTAACATTATTCATGACAGGTAAGAGGTGGGGGCAACACAACTCTCCACTGATGATGAATGGATAAACAGACATTGGTACATACATACTGTTTACTTTTATTCAGGTTTAAAAAGGAAGAAAATCCTGTTACATGCTACTACATGGATGAACTTTGAGGACATTAAGCTAAACTAAATAAGCCAGTCGCAAAAAAGACAAATGCTATATGATTTCCCTTGCATGAGGTATCTTATAGTAGTCGGATTCATATAGACAAGTAGAATGGTGGTTGCCAGGGCTTGGGGCAGGGGGATAGAGAGTTACTGTGTGATGGGTCTGGAGATTCAAATTTATAGGATGAAAATGTTCCAGAGGTCTGTTTCTCAGTACTATGAATATAGATAACACTACTGAACTGTACACTTAAAAATGATTAAATGGTAAATTTTATGTTTTTATCAGAATAAAAGAAAAAACAACCCATGCACACACTAAAAAACAAACACACAACAAAAACCACCAAACCCTACTCCCAAACCCTCAGCTATGTGATGTGTAGAAAAAAAGAGGTTTTTTTCATTGCAAGAATACTAAAGCAGGAGTTAGATACCATAATAGAGCTGTTATTCAAGTCATACTGTTACTTAAAACTATTTTCCTACCCCAGAGGAAGTGTCCCAACGACGTCCACATTGTACGACTCGTGCAAGCTAAACCCAGCTGAAATGCCAGTTCCCATTACCACCTAAAACACACACAAACCCAAGTGTCCTTTATAGATGAAAATTCAAATGACACAAAAATGAGCTTCAAACAATTTGTTAGCCAAGCCAAATCTACTCTTGCTTTAACTTTCAGTTTTGGAAAGAAGAATTATATTTAGTTTCCAGCAATTCTAAGTTCTCCTAATGACGCTCCCCACAAAATTAAAATGGACTCCACAGTTTCCTTGTGGCCTGGAATTCGTTTCTCTCTGTTTTGTTCTGTTCCATGCTGAGGTGTTTCACTATTTGCCTGAAAGCCAAAGAGGCCATAAAACATTTCAGGAGTTGGCTTTGATGTGGGCCAGGTGAAATGCATCTCTGATAACACGGCATGAATAAAGGCCACTGAAAGTGTGTATCGTGAGGGTGGTTCAACGAGAGTGGATCCTTATGAAATCTATGTCTGGTCTACCATCCTCCTGCTGACCCTGTTCACTGCACAGCAGTACTGTGTGTGGTTAGAGCACCCTGTAGCTGCCTTCCCTCATTTCAGTCAGGGTCAGAGTGAAAGTACCCATCCCATAGGCATGGCACCGGACATAGAGCTTCCTGGATTGTCAGGGCATAGATTTAGTTAGAGTGTAAAGTACAATCCTTAGTGAGCTACAAGAAGAGAGAAATAACAGAAGGAAGGGTAGCAATTTTCTTTCTCCTGAAGAACTATAGCTGCAGAACCCTGAGTGGGTTGTGGAGGAGAGAAGGAATTCAGGCTGTGCAGGGAAGGGAGCAGGCCCCTTGCAGGGTGGCTGCTGCAGGGAGCCCTGCTCAAGGTAAGCTTTTCAGATACTGCAGCATGGAGACAAAGTGCATGGGTGCTTCCAGCCCCTTTTTTGTTGGTGGCAATTATGTCTGTCATCCTTAATTGTATTTGTTGTGCATCTCAAATGGGGGAGTATTCAATGGGGCCCAGAATATTCAAATCCATAGGATAAATAAGGTTTAAGTTTCTGGAGCATCAACTTGATGCAGTGGTAAATAATTTACACTTTGCTTTCTAGCAACACAAATATATCATGAAATAGAATGCAAAACTCCAAAGTGTTTTTAAAAAAATTTTTTATTGTCTCCTTTGCTCTGAGGAGAACTTAGATAAGAAATGTAAAAACACTGGTTTACTGTAATTACAATGATAAAATTCTGGAGAACCATTGCCCTGGGAAACATGAAGGGACAATGGAAAATGGATAGAGCCAGAAAGAGCAATCTTTGTCATTTACTTCACACTTCGGGCTTGCCTGTTTCCTTTGCTGAGAACCTCTTGCTCTCCTCCCAGAGGAAGCAGGTGCTCTGTGCCCAACCCCAGTGAGAGACCAGGTTTTGAAACTGTCCTGTTGGGATGTAGGCTCTGAGAAAGTTCTAAGGGTCTGGCTTCCTCATGAGGTATAATATTGGCCCCTAGGTTTTGTGGCTTGAACTTTTGGCTAAATTTGGGTCAGACACCTATGCTTTTTTTTTTTTTTATCCTTATGGTTCCCAAATTATGCACCAAGGTGCGTGCCCCAGGGTGCCAAGGAGAACTCACCAGGACACTGTAGGATAGAACTTTCAAGGAAAGCAGTGACATCTGTTAGACCCTTGGTTTGAAGCAGTGCACAGTTTCCACATCAGTTCCTACTACATTCCTGTTATCACACTATAACTTTGAAAAGCTGTGCATCAGTGGCTGCTGCTGTAAAAAGCAGGTACCACACAGTCAAAGTCAACAAGAACTGAGGGGAACGGTGCCCATCTGACTGATTCCAAGGTTTGAGGAGTTGTGAAGTGCCCATCAGCTGCACACAGCCCATTAATAAATTGTGGCTATTTAACAGTGTAATAAGTATATATTTTATTTTAATTTATTTGCATTATTTTAATAAACAGTTCCTAAGTTGCTAGACAAGTATTTATTAAGTTGTTTGAACCTAACTACTCACTGAATGAAACTGTTAGGTATTTCTTTTGGTCTAGGAGTGCCAGGAACCAAGAAAGTTTGGGAACTTTTGTCCTTTGCTCTTTTCAAAATTGAAACAGCTTAATTTTTTCCAGGTTGCTAAAGTGATATGTGTTCATTATAAAATAACTAGACAATAAAAATATTGAGGAAGAAAGATCTTCTCTAATTTCATTACTCACAGACAATTCACAGTAAAATATTTATGAATAGTCTTTACCCGTATTTTAAGAATCATCCATTCTATGATTTTTCTTTCTTGTCGTTGTATTTGCAAATGCTCCCCTTGCAAATTCTAACCTTCTTTTGGCAGAACTGAGAGGAAAAGGTGTAACTCCCTGTTCCTCCTGTCCACTTCTACATCTTTCACAGAAATACCTGAAAGTTGACTTACCGCAAAGAATTCTAAAGGAATGGGTGCCGGCAATTTCTCTTTAAATCTCTCATTAAACTCCTTGCCACCCAACAGCAAACCAAAAACCATCAGCCCGACGCCTAGGGAACACACGTTGAGGTTTTTAACATTCTGCAACACAGCAACTGTACTCTGTAACACAGTGAACACTGGGAGTTTACACCAAGCAGTAGCCTCTGAGTAGACAGAGATGCTCTCCTGCACTAATTCACACCAGCCATCCCACTACTGGATAGTGCTAGTCAAAGTTCTCAGGCTGAAATCTCACTCTTTGAAGCTTCCACCAGTTAGGAGTCATTCTTACCTATTCATACAACTTTAAAGTTGTAATTCTTATCCAATAACCCCATAATGTTCTTTGATATGCTAATGTGTCAATGTAGTATTATAAAATTCAGAAGAGTGAACATTAGGAAAGATTAGGGGCTGATACCAGCAAAACAATCCAAAGGTAAATAACATAGAAAAGCCTTTAAGAGCTGAGAGAGAGTGAAATCACTGTTAGCAGATGAAAGAGGAACAGGTGAGCTTTGAAGGCAAGAGGGTGCTGAAGTTTGAAAAGATGCCCAGGAGAGTTAAAGCCATTTAAATATTCCTAGGGTTGCAATCTCAGCACCCCAAATACAGTCAACACTCATCTGGACTCTGGGAAAGTTAGGTCACCCCTGAGCCCAAGCCACACAACTTGCTTACTCAGCATACACTCAAAGCAGACTCAGGTGCTCATCTGTTCTAGTTCCTGTGTGACAAGGCATTCAGAGAAATCTCATAGCAAGAGACGTTACCCGCTATTATGGGAAATGAAGAAGTTAGTCATTTGGGGAACGTTCCTACAGTTTGATTCCATTCTAATCCATCAAGGACTCAATTTAAATGGACTCCAAGTGGCTTTCCTAGACCCCTAATCTAAATGTTTCCCTATTCAAGTTTCCTAGTAGCTAGTGCCTTTTCTTCACAGCATCAAATGTAATATGTAATTAATTACATATTTATGCAATTAATGATTTGTTATCTGTTTTCCCATTGACTTGTAAGTTCTCAGAGGGCAAGGGCCACATCTGCTCACTCACCACTGTGCCTGGCACCGTGTCTGGCACATAAATACTTACAAAGGCTATAGATCTTCCTGTCTAGGAATAGCTTTAGCAGCATCTCAGAAGTTTTTATATGTAGTACTTTAACTGTCATTTGGTTCCAATTATTTCAAAATTTCCTTTATTCATAAGTTACTTAGAAGTAGATATTTTGGTTTCTAAATGTATGGGGGTTTTAGAGCTACATTTAGTTATTGATTGGTAATTATAATACTCTCAGTGAAAAAATACTAAATTTTTTGAATTTGTGATCAGTTTCACATATAAGTTATTACCACTGTTCCCTATGTGCTTACAAAGAATTTACATTTTCTCTGAGTTGGGTGCAAGGGTCTATATATATTTTATTAAACTAGTTAATTATGTTAGTCAAATCTTTTATAGACTTTTATTTTGCCTGCATGAGTAAGTGGTTTTTGAGAGAGACAAGTCCTCCCATAATGCCTGTAAATTATTTGTTAGTTCCCAAAGAGAACATAATTCTGTCTCAATAAAAAGCTGTCTTTTTAGCTAGTTAGGGTGAAGGTGTAGCCACCAAATTAAGACCTAACAAAAGTTTCCTTGTGAGGTAGGTAGTATCACACATTAATAAAATAATAATAAAAATTAAGGTTTAATTCCTTTTGTAGTGCTCTTTTCAGAAAGGCTTTAGAATAATTGAATCTTTTCCATTTTATTATAATTCTTAGAAAAAGGAAAAGTGGGCCTTGAAGGTAAAAGAGATACAGAAGAGAAGGAAGGAAATAGAGAATGAAAAACTAGGACCAGTAAGTTGCTTACTTACATACACCACTGAAAAGATCCCACTGTACCGCTTTGTTTTGACTCCAAAGAGGTATTTTAACATGGAGGTGAAGACATGCACAGCTGCCGCCGTGGTAAAGCCACGCACCAGGGGCTCTGTGAGATATATGGCCACAAATCCAAACCTGCAGACACCTAGGCAAAACTATTTTTTTAAATGACAAAGAAACAAATAAATCACATGATAGATCAAGAAGTTAAAACCAACAGGACACATTACAAAAGTTCTTTCCGGAACACTTGCTAACACTACAAACTTGCACCTGCAGCACTTCAGAGGTTAACAAATCAACCACCGGTTGTACAAAAACACTGGAAGGTCTGGAATGGCTTGGAGTCCCAAAGAACATTGGGCACGCTCATACTTTTCCTGTCCCTCAGAACCGGGGACATGTTTTGTCAATGTCATTTCCTGTTACTTCCAAGTAGATAAGAGAAGCCCTATTCCCATTACTAACCAATCTTGTTTCAAGCTTTTCTTGCTTTTGGAATCTCTAAAGTACTCAGCCAAAGCTTGCTAGCTCCTAATGAATGCCCATTCAAGTAAGGCATATAGTTAGTTGGGCTGGTGTTCCTGAGTGCCATGAACCCTGAGCTCTGGGTTCTTGCAGGCTGACTCTACTCACCATGTAGACCAGCCAAGAATGCTCAATAGGTATTTCTGAAATGAACACATGAGAACCCATTTCCCCATCTGTGAGTCTTACCTGAATGATTCCTGCAAGTAAGGTCACAGACATGGCAACTTTCACTCTTAAAGCATCTCTTGCTTCTGTACCATTGGTTGCGTTTACTCCTCCTGGAATGACTATATCATCTGGTACTAATCGAACAGCCACACCACCAATCATCAGGCTAATAACAGCAAACGGACCTGAAAAAATGAAGGATTAATCAAGGAAATCATTTCCAGTGTCTCTGATGTGATTGTTGCCAGTATGCTAGAGAACACAGGTGAAGTCAATAACTTATCCTTGAAATAAAAATTGCACTGCTCTCTGTAAGCATTAAACCACTGCTTGTGGTTCATATGTAAACTGTGTGTGTGCAGATTGTATTCTCCCAAAATGACTATCATGGTATCTTCCATCCCAAAGAGTTTTCTGGAATGTTGACATTTCCCCATAAGAGGTAAACTAATTCTTAATCCCCCCTCCTTGAATCTGGGAGGACTTGAAACATACTGGTAATCAAAAGAATGCAGCAGAAGTGATACCACTACTTCTGAGGCTAGGAAACAAAAGGAGATGCAGCTTTCATCTGAGAGCTGTTACACTGCTTGTGCGGGAGCCCTGAGTGTGAGAAAGCTTCAGTTAGGACCACTTGGAGAGAAGGGAGAGGGGGGACTGGAGGGGAGAGAGAGAAACGGAGAGTAAGAGGAGAGGATGAGAGGGAATGAGAGAGAGAGAGAGAGAGAGAGAGAGAGAGAGAGAGAGAGAGAGAGAGAGAGAGAGAGATTGATTCAAGCTTCCTGCAGCTGCTCCAGTCCTACCTCCCTTCTGACTCTCAACTGCATGAGCCAGAACTGCGAGGATGAGCCTTTCCCAGATCCTGCCCACAGAAGCTGTGACCCATAATAAAATGATTCTTGTTTTAAACTGCTAAGTTTGGGGGGTATTTCTTACCTAGGAATGGGCATCTGAAACATTGTGCCTGTGTTTGCTGGTGGCAGCCTCATGCAGCACCAACACTTAAAAAATCCACATAAATCTGATACTAAATACACTAAAGGGAACCCATGTACAATTCAGAGCCCAAAGTCAGATGAAAATTCAATACATGTACAGTAATTAGGAACTTGCAGTACCACTAATAAAATAAAGAAAAACCAGATGCAAGAAAATTTGTGAGCTAAAGCACTTATTTCATAGATTTTATGAACTGCCCTTCTTACATAATAAAATTGTCTTTTTTTCATTATGCCAAGATTATAAAAAAGCTATTAGTTCTAGAAATATTGGGGGGAGTATATTTTTTAAAAGCACCTCTTGGGTATGCAGTAAGTTATTAAGCAAGTTATTGCTTAATATTATTATTATTAAGCAAGGGACATAAAGGAAAGAATAAACAAATGGGATCTCATCAAAATAAAAAGCTTCTGCACAGCTAAAGAAAACAGTATTAAAATAAAAAGAGAACCAACCATATGGGAAAAAATATTTGCCAATGATACCTCAGACAAGGATTTAATCTTCAAGATATGTAAAGAACTCACACAACTCCACTCTAAGACAAGCAACCCAATTAAAAAATGGGCAAAGGACTTGAACAGACACTTCTCCAAGGAGGACATACATAGGATCCAGAGACACATGAAAAGATGCTCAGTATTGCTAGCTATCACAGAGATGCCAATTAAAACCACAATGAGATAACACTTCACACCAGTCAGAATGGCCATCATAAACAAAGCAACAAACAACAAGTGTTGGAGAGGTTGTGGAGAAAAGGGGACCCCAGTGCATTGTTGGTGGGATTGCAGACTGGCACAGCTACTATGGAAAACAGTATGGATTTTTCTAAGAAAACTAAAAATGGATCTACCTTTTGACCCAGCAATTCCACTGCTCAGATTATATCCTAAGAAGCCTGAAACACCAATCCAAAAGAACCTATGTACCCTAATGTTCATAGCAACACAATTTACAATAGCCAAATGTTGGAAGCAACCTAGGTGCCCATTAGTAAATGAATGGATTAAAAAACTATGGTACATTTACATAATGGAATTCTACGCATCAGAAAGAAAGAAGGAGCTCCTATCCTTCGCAACAGCATGGATGGAACTGGAGAGCATTAAGCTAAGTGAAACAAGCCAGGCAGTGAAAGACAAATACCATATGATCTCACCTTTAACAGAAACCCAATCAACAAAACAAACAAATGAGCATAAGATAACCAAAGACACTGAAATTGAGAACAGGCTGACAGTCACCAGAAGGGAGAGGGGAGGGGATTTCAGGGGAAAAGGGGAAGGTTTTAGAGCAACAAGTATAAAGGACACATGGACAAAATCTAGGGGCGGGGTGGAAATGGGAGGGAGGTGGGGAGGGCTGGGGTGGTGGGCTGCGATGGGAGTAAAGGACAGAAAACTGTACAAGAACAACAATTAAAATTAAAAAAATAAATAAAAAATAAAAGCACCTATTGGGTATGTAGTAAGTTATTAAGCAAGTTATTGCTTAATATTATTATTATTTAGCAAGCTATTACTAAGCAAATGTTCTAATAATAAACACACCATTTATTTGGCACATCGCAAAACTTAGAAATCCAAAAGGAAAGGTACTAAAATATCAAGTATCAGCTTTTACCTATGGATATGTGTCTGGAGGTTCCAAAAAAACAATACATGATAACAGGGTAAAATGAAGAGTACAGGCCAAACACCGGAGGCACAGCTGCCAACATTGCGAAGGCTAAACCTGTGGGATTAAATACCAAAGAGAAATAGGGAGGTCATTAGAAAACAGGTTCACATGTATTTTTCTATTGGTTCTTTATCTCTGACAAACAAGTGAACACTGTGTTAACTTAAGCAGGTGTGTCTTCCTAACGGGCCCGCCCTTCCACCCAGAACCTACACATAATCCTATAATTTGTGCTTGGAGGGTTCAGGCTGAGAGTTTCCCTTGTCATCTCCTGTATGCCAGGAGGTAGATTTTTTTCTGCTTTATTCTTCCCCAACTTTAGATAAGGGCAGGAAGTCTTACTTGATTGGCACAGTTGTAATCTGGCTGATGCCCAAATGCTGGCTATTTCTCTAATGGCTGTGGTTTTGTGGATTCTTTGTGGGTTCTTTCAATAAGGAACTGCCCCTGTGCCATTTCCCTGGCCAGTGTAAAGCCCCTCCCCTGACCTCAGCCCTTACGGGTCCCAGGTTCTTACACCGCATCCAGGCTCATCCTGTAGGCTGTTTTCTTTGGTGGGTACCTTTCGGATGAGCCAAGCTGGTTACCTTTGGAGTGCCCAGTTATCCATAGGCAAAGCTTGGCACCTTAACCCAAGAAAATTTGGAAGTGCAGGCCATACCTACCAGAGGGCTTTCTCTTTACTCTGCTGCAATAGGCAGTTCATGCCCTTTTACTTGTAGATTTTTTTTTCTTGCAAGAATTAGGCAACACTTCCCACAAACTCCAGGGGACACATGTCCAGTAGCTGAGTGGTTCTCTTGCAGTGCTTCCATCCTTCAATGATTTTAGATGGAGAGGAAATGCATAGGGCTTTCACCTCTAGAAAATCCTCATTTTGCTATGAAATAGCAACCTCTTTCTCTCACTCATAGTTTTGCATAGATGATCTGGAATTCCTCCTCAGAATGTGGAGGCAATATGTTTTGTTCTCAGCTTTGGGGCCTTACTCAAACATCTGAGATAACTAGAAAATTCACATAATTCAGTGTCATGTTACTAAAAAAACATTTTTAGCAAAAAAAGTTGGGAAAGTATTCCTGTTTCACATGTAATAATATAGACACTTGGATGTTGTCTTCCTTAAAAAACAAATTTTATCTCTCGCAAAGAAACTCATATTTGTAGTTAAAAAAAAAAAAAGAAAGAAAGAAAAAGCAAAGGAGTACTACAAGGCTCCAAGGAAGAGCTGGTACTCTTCTGCCTGACCTGCACGGTCCACCCACAGAGGCACTCACCTTCAACTCTCCTAGCTGTTTTTCTATCATTTATTTCCATTTTTCTAAATCAGCAGTACTCAATGGAGATGTTTTGCCTCCAGGGGATATTTGACAATTTATGGAGACATTTTATTATTATGACTGGGGACAAGGGTTGCTATTGGCATCTCATAGGTAGAAGCCAGGGATGCTGCTCAACACCCTACTGGGCATAAGGCAGTCTCCATGACAAACAATGTGGGGTTGAAATCTTGTTCTAAGTAATATGTTTGGATCATTATTTCTTAGTTTAAAGGTCTTAGACAAACTACTGACTTTCTATTTTGTGTATTTCTTCAGCTTCCCCTTAGTTATATCATACTTATGTGACTTTTTTTCCCCCATTTTGGAAAGTTTTGGGATCTATTTATCCCTGGTATCCTGATGTTTTACTATGGTGTGCCTTGTTTTAAGTATTTTTTCACTTAGTTTGCTGGGTTCTTCGTATTGCTTTCAGTTTGAAAACTCACGTATTTTAATTCTGAGAATATTCTTTCATAATCTCTTCTCTTCTGTTTACCACTTTCTGGAATTCCCAGTAGATGTATGACAGAACAACAGTATTGAGCCTCTGAAATTTAGCCCTCAATATCCATTTATTTATCTTTTTCTTCTACCTCTGGGAGATTCTCTCTACTTTATCTTCTAACCCTTGAACTGAATATTTTTATTCTAGCTATCATATTTTTAATTTCTATGAGCTCCTTTTGTTCTCTGAATGTTCTTCTAAAAATTATGTGATGTTCTTGATTCATGGATTCAAAATGTTTTTATGTCTTGCTAAGGATATTGTAGTACAAATATTTTTTATTTTGTCCTCCCCATTATTTATGTTCCCAAAGAGTTCCTTCCTTCTGTTTGGACAGTTTTCGGTCCTTGAAGGTTCATAGGCATTGGCCCACTTTGTTTACTGATGGGCTTTATTGTAGGGCAACTGGGTGACCAGCCAGCATCTTCACTGGGGACCTCCAGTTTATCACTATAGCTCTTGTCTCGAGGAGCAGCTTACTGTCAGTCTTGGGCTATCAGTTCTTGCAGGCTCTTTAGAGCTGAACAGACCAGGACAAGCCTTTGTTAGCTCACAGTTCAATGTGTAGACTTTTAGTTAATCCTCCAGACACCTTTCAATATTTTCATTCCCCAATCCACTGCAAGGTGTAGATGTGGGGACCTGAGTGTCTATGTGTGACTTATTACACAGATTTTCAACTGAATCCCCTGCTTCTAGTTCTCACCTGGTTCTCACCTTTGACAATACTTGGAGCCTCCAGTTTTCCAATTATCTGGAGGGCAGGCACCTAAATATCAAATTCCTCCACTCTGATAATTCAGTTGTCACTTGTTCATAGGTTGACATCTTTTTTCCTCTGCTCCATAGTGTCTCCTTTCCCATTTCCTTTGTCCTTGCTAGTTACACCATTTGCCCTCATTTATCCTGATTCTATGAGTACTTTAAATTAATTAGAAATAGAAGCATGTATGCAATCTGCCATCTTTGACAAAGTATTTTTTACTAATTTAAATGATTTATCAATCAATTGCTATATTTTGTTTTTCATACTTACCTATCCTCAATGACTACTGATTGGCAGAAAAATACCTTTTCCATCCAAATTTGATTGTGGGATGACCTACACTGCTCAGCAATACACAACCTATCAGATAATTTTGTTTTGAAATACTTTCTTCCTTTCTGTAATATCTACCCCCCCAACACACCCTTACAGGTACTTCTTTAAAAAAATTCTTTTCTTTTTTATGTTTAAATTTTTATTGTATTTATCGGGGTGACATGGGTTCATAAAATTACATAGTTTCCAAGTAAATTCTACAATACATCATCCATAAACCATATTATATGTTCACCACCCAGAGTCAAGTCTCCTCCCATCTTTCCGCACTGTTTATCTCCCCTTTAACATCTTCTAACTCCCCCACCTCCCCTACCTGCTACTAATCACCAGACTGTTGTCTGTGTCTATGACTTTTTTTTGCTTAATCCCTTCACCATTTTCACTCAGCTGGCCAAGCCCCCTCCCCTCTGACAGCTGTCAGTCTGTTCTCTGTATCCATGAGTCTGTTTTTATTTTGTTAGTTTAGGGTTTTTTTTTTTCCATTAGATTTCACATATAAGTGAAATCAGATGGTACTTGTCTTTATCTGACTTGCTTATTTCACTTAGCATACATAATACTCTCTAGGTCCATCCCTGCTGTTGCAAAATGTAAGATTTCCTTTTTTTATGGCTAAATGGTATTCTGTTGTGCAAATGTATCACAGCATTTAAAAAAAATATTTTATTGATTATGCTATTACAGTTGTCCCATTTCCCCCCTTAATTCCCCTGCACCCTGCACACCCTTTCCCACCCACATTCCCCCTTTAGTTCATGTCCATGTGTCATAAGTTCTTTAGCTTGTACATTTCCCATACTATTCTTGCCTTCTCCCTATTTTCTACCTACCATCTATGCTACTTATTCTCTGTACCTCTTCCCCCTCTTTCCTCCTCCCACTCCCCTGTTGTTAACCCTCCATGTGATCTCCATTTCTGTGCTTCTGTTCCTGTTCTAGCTGTTTGCTTAGTTTGTTTTTGTTTTTGTTCTAGGTGTGGTTGTTAATAATTGTGAGTTTGCTGTCTTTTTACTGTCATATTTTTGATCTTCTTTTTCTTAGATAAGTCCCTTTAACATTTCATATAATAAGGGCTTGGTGATGATGAACTACTTTAACTTGACCTTATCTGAGAAGTAGTTTATCTTCCCTTCTATTCTAAATGACAGCTTCTCTGGATAGAGCAATCTTGGATGTAGGTCCTTGATTTTCATGACTTGGAATATTTCTTTCCAGCCTCTTCTTGCCTGTAAGGTCTCTTTTGAGAAATCAGCTGACAGTCTGATGGGAACTCCTTTGTAGGTGACTGTGCCCTTATCCCTTGCTGCTTCTAGAATTCTCTCCTTCATTTTAATCTTGGCTAATGTAATTAAGATGTGCCTCGGTGTGTTCCTCCTTGGGTCCACCTTCTTTGGGACCCTCTGAGCTTCCTGGACTTCCTGGAAGTCTATTTCCTTTGCCAGATTGGGGAAGTTCTCCTTTATTATTTGTTCAAATAACTTTTCCACTTGTTGCACTTCCTCTTCCCATTCTGGTACCCCTATAATTCGGATGTTGGAACGTTTAAAGATGTCCTGGAGGTTCCTAAGCCTCTCCTCATTTTTTTTGAATTCTTGTTTCTTCCTTCTTTTCTGTTTGGTTGTTTCTTTCTTCCACCTGGTCCACTCCATTTATTTGAGTCCCAGTTTTCTTCCTATCACTATTGATTCCCTGTGCATTTTCCTTCATTTCACTTAGCGTAGCCTTCATATTTTCATCTAATTTGTGACCAAATTCAACCAATTCTGTGAGCATCCTGTTCACCAGTGCTTCAAACTATGCATCTGATAGGTTGGCTATCTCTTTGTTGCTTAGTTGTATTTGCTTTGGAGCTTTGATCTGTTCTTCCATTTGGGCCTTTTTTTATTTTTTATTTTTTTGTCTTGTTGTGTCTGTTACACGAGGTGCAGAGCCCTAGGTGTTCACCAGAGCGGGGCAACCCAGGTTGCTGGATTGTGACACTGTATGTGGGGGTTGAGTCCAAGAGGGAACAATGGCGCTTGCTCCACTCTTTATCGGATTTCAGTTCCTTCTGCAGCTTCCCCCAAGCAAACTGGGCCTTCCTGGTGCTGATTCCCATGTGGGTGGGCTTGTGTATGTTCTAGGACCCTGTGGGTCTCTCCAACGAACTCTCCTGTGAGGCTGGGAGTCTCTCCTGGTATCTCAACCCCCACAGGTGTTTTCAATCGGTGTTTTGAGGCTTTATTTCCCATACTGGGACCCAGGGTTATGCGGTCTGTCTCGCTCCCCAGTTTCACCTAGTTTATCTCCACATGACTGTGGGACCAGCTGGTCAGCCAGTCACCTTGCACACTGTGCCCCGCTTCACAATTGCCACCTTGCTGCGTCTGCCCATTGCCACCCTGCGCCCGGGGTCTGCCAGCCACCGCCTGCATGCTCAGGGTCTACCTGCTGTCATTGTGCGTGCCTGGGGTTTGTCAGCTGCTGCCTTGTGCACCTGGTGCTACCATTTTTTTTGCCACAACCCCTCTCTGCCTGGCCGCTTGACTCCACCTCTCCTACTGGTCTGGATGAATGTGTCTATTTTAACTCCTTGGTTGTTGGATTTCCATGCAGTTCAATTTTCTGTCAGTTCTGATTGTTATTTTGTTTCTAAATTGTTGTTGTCCTTATTTTGGTTGTGCAAGGATGCACAGTGTGTCTACCTACGCCTCCATCTTGGCCAGAAGTTATCACAGCATTTTTATCCATCATCTACTGATGGGCACTTGGGCTGCTTCCAAATCTTGGCTATTGTAAATAATGCTGCAATGAACATAGTGATGTATATATCCTTTCAAATTAGTAGTTCAGGTTGCTACAGGTAGATTCCCAGAAGTGGAATCACTGGGTCATAAGGCAGTTGAATTCTTAATTTTTTGAGGAAACTCCATACTGTTTTCCATAGTGGCTGCACCAATCTGCAATCCTACCAACACTGCATGAGGGTTCCCTTTTTTCCACTTCCTCACCAACATTTGTTTGCTGATTTATTGATGGTAGCCATTCTGACAGGTGTGAGGTGATATCTCATTGTAGTTTTAATTTGCATTTCTCTGATGATTAGTGATGTTGAGCATCTTTTCATGTCTATTGGCTATCTGTATATCCTCTTTGGAAAAGTGTCCATGCAGGTCCTCAGCCCATTTTTTAATTAAATATTTTGTTTTTTTGGTGTTGAGCTGTGTAAGTTCTTTATTAATTTTAGATGTTAACCTTTTATCAGATATATCATTGGTGAATATGTTCTCCCATTCAGTGGGTTGTCTTTTTGTTTTGTTGATGATCTCCTTTGCTGTGCAAAGACATTTTACTTTGATGTAGTCCCACTTGTTTATTTTTTCTTTTGTTTTCCTTGCCTGAGGAGATATGTCAGAGAACAAATATTGCTACAAGAAATATCTGACATTTTACTGCCTATGCTTACTTCTAGGATTTTTATGGCTTTGAGTCTAATATTTAAGTCTTTAATTCATTTTGAGTTTATTCTTATGTATGGTATAAATTAGCAGTCTAGTTTCATTTTTTGCATGTATCAGTCCAGTTTTCCCAACACTATTTATTGAATAAACTGTCTTTACCCCATTGTGTGTTCTTGCCTCCTTTGTCAAATATTAATTGACCATAAAGGTGTGAATTAATTTCTGGGCTCTGTATTCTGTTTCATTTATTTATGTATGTTTTTATGCCAGTACCATGCTGTTTTGATTACTATGGCCTTGTAGTATAGTTTGATATTGGGTAGTGTGATACTTCCAAATTTATTTTTCTTTCTCAGGATTGCTGTGACTATTTGGAGGTCTCTTGTCTTTCCATATAAATTTCTGGAATATTTGTTTTAGGTTCTGTAAAATACACCATTGGTATTTTTATAGAAATTGTGTTGACTCTGTAGATTGCTTTCAGTAGTATGGGCATTTTAATGATGTTAATTCTTCCAATCCATAAACACAGTACATGCTTCCACTTATTTGTATCTTCTTCAATTTCTTTCTTCAGTGTATCATAATTTTCAGAGTACAGGTCTTTTATATCCTTGGTTAAATTTATTTCTAGGTATTTTATTATTATTATTTGATGCAATTGAAAATGGATTGTTTTCTTAGTTTCTTGTTCTGATAGTTTATTATTGGTGTATAAAATTGCAACTGGTTTCTGGATATTTCCTTTGTATTCTGCTACTTCACTAAATTGAGTTATCAGTTCTAGTAGTTTTTGGTGAAATCTTTAGGGTTCTCTATATGCAGAATCATATCATCTGTAAATAATGAGAGTTTTACTTCTTCATTTCTGATTTGGATATCTTTTATTTCTTCTTGCCTCATTGATGGGGCTAGGACTCCTAGTACTACGTTAAATAAGAGAGGTAAAAGTGGACATCCTGATCTTATTCCTGTGCTTAAGGATAACTAAAGCTTTTAGTTTTTGTCCATTGAGTATGATGTTGGCTGTAGGTTTTTCTCATATGGCCTTTGTTACATTGAAGTACATTCCCTCTATTCCCCCTTTGCTGAGAGTTTTTTTTTTTTATCATAAATAGTGCTAGATATTAGCAAATGCTTTTTCTATATCTATCAATAAGTTCATGTGATTTTTGTCTTTCATTTTGTTTATATGATGTATCACATTTATTGATTTGCAGATATTGTATCAACCTTACATCCCAGGAAAAAATCCCACTTGGTTATAGTGTATGATCATTTTAATGTATTGCTAGATTTGGATTGCTAATATTTTGTTGAGGATATTTGCATCTATGTTCAGCAGGGATATTAATGTATAATTTTCTTTTTTTGTGGTGTCCTTATTTGGTTTTGGAATTAGGATAATGCAGGCCCATAAAATGAACTTGAGAGTCTTCACTTGAGGATATGTTTATTGTCTCCTTCGATGGCTTTGTCTATTGCCATGGTTTAAATGTTACCCATATGTCAAATATTCCCAAATTGGTATCTTTAGCCCATACATATTTTTGAGTACATTATATAAACATAAACATGAAATGTCCATTTGCCTATCTCACAAGCATCACAATTTTAACATGATCACACTTCCCTTTAATTTCACTCCATTATTATGTCTCCATCCCCCAGGTGTTTAAATAAAAAATCTGAGAGTCATTCTTGACCATTTCTCTTCCTTGCTGTCCCTACACCCAACTCAAAAGTCCAGAAACCTTAAAGTAATTCTTGACACATCTTGTTTCCTTATTCTCCTCCAAATCATTGCAATAGCCAGTCTTGCTAATCTTGGCATAAAATATAGCATGCATCTTTTCAATTCCTTCCATTTTTATAACCATCACTCTAGTTTATTATGGAAGAAGGCTAACAGGTCGTAGAGAAATTTGAAATGGCATTCTAGTGAAAACCCAACTAGGATACATTCTGAAGATTTCTTTACAGTATTACTTTGCATGGATTAACTGCAGTCATTTCCTGTAGCTTTGTCAGTCCAGCTGGGCTGAATGTCAGTTAATTTCTGTTTCCTGTGTCAGATGCGGGGCCCCTTTGCTCCTCTCCCTGTTCTCACCCCTACCTCTGAATCTGTCTTTCTCTATCATTGGGATGTTGGTGCCCTAGTGGCTATGGAAAACTGTCCTAAACCTGACTTAAGGCTTTTATTTTATAGATTCAGTAGATTTGGTAAATCAGACACCTGGAAAATTTACAACTCAGCCAAATGATCATTAGGGGATGTGATTTTTTGACAATTGATCATTTGATAATTAATTTTGGGGAAATTAGAGAAGAGAATAGATTTTTGGCCAGCTGACCTAGAGGCTGTTGGAGCTATTATCACCTTTGCTTATACTGAGTCATTGTCACCTCTAATTGATCTCCCCACATTCATTCTGGTACCCCTCCCATCAACTAAATCCATTCAGTGAAAAGCAAAAGCATAGTGAATCCAATAGTGAGAATGAATCCAATAGTGGCTTATAAGGCTGAGTAGACTTGCCTCTGACCACTTTGCTCTAAGAACAATTTCTTTCTGTTAATTCTTCAAACCAAGTCTTCAAACACCCAATATTTTTCCTGCCAAATGCCTTCACACATGCTATTCCTTATGCCTGAAATGCATTTCCTCTCATTCTTTACCTGCCTCCTCCTTTAGGTCACAGCTCAAATCTCATTCCCTTAAAGAGTTTTTTTTGTTTGTTTGTTTGTTTTTTTAAGATTTTATTTATTTTTAGACAGAGGAAGGGAGGGAGAAAGAAAGAGAGAGACACATCAATTGTCTCTCGCATGGCCCCTACTGGGGACCTGGCCTGGAACCCAAATGTGTGCCCTGACTGGGAATCAAACTAGAGACCCTTGGGTTCATATGCCATTGCTCAGTCCACTGAGCCACACCAGCCAGGGCTAAAGAGTTTGTGTGTGTGTGTGTGTGTGTGTGTGTGTGTGTGTGTGTGTGTGTGACTTACCTACTTAAATTAGGTCTCCCTGTGATTATCTCATAGTGCCCTGTATTTTCCTTCCTAGTGTTTAACATCATTTGTAATTAAAAATTTATATGTACTTTTATTTGCCTCACGTCTCTCTTCCTGATTAGAGAGTTAGTTCCATGAGGACAGGCAGGGCTGGGCAGATGCTTGATATACAAGTGTGACTACATGAATAAATTACTGAGATGTTATTAAATTCTTATATCACATATCAAAACTACACAACTGCAGAGGAATCCAGTGTTTCATGGTCTGTTGTAATCAGAATATGAACTTGTCGTCAAGAGCCTTCATCACAACAATGGCAACAACATTTCATAGAGTGACTGAGTAACCCAGCCAGTTCCTACCTGGACTGATAGGCAAAACATTATCACCATATTCTGCTATTACTATCTCAGGGGCCTTTTAAGGGTTACATTTTCTGAAGAATTCTTTTAGACAGCTAAAGTTTACTAGAATGATACAAAAACTATAAATTTGCAATCATGATGAAATTAAACAGAGAAAAAGTCAAGCAATTGTTTGAGGAGATGGTAATAAGAGAAACAAACAGAGATAAATAAATGTCCTACTGACCTTGAGGGAGCTGCAGCACCCCAGTGCTTATGCCTGAGACCAAGTCACCTAGCACGTACTCTTTGAATTTGTATGCTGGCAGCCACTTAGTGATGGGTAAGAACATATAGATGATATTTCTTATTTTCTTAGGAGTACATCTGGGAGGACAAAGAAAGAGAAAAAAATGAGGAACATTTCTGTAGACTTCAACCCAGGGGATTTTCCCTTCCTTATATCCTGGAATGATAAGGAAAACATTCACCACTGGTGCTGAGGATAACCTTTTCACTCTGAAGAGATCAGACACAAGAAGAACTGCTTCTTGCAATTTTGTGTTGTTGGGAACATCTAAAATGACTACATAATAATGCTCTACAACTAACCTTGAAAAATAAGAAAAATTTAGCTTTAGATTAATTGAGATAACCCAGAAGCTATTTTTTCAGATGAGATTGGGCGCGTTCAAGGTGGTATGGTTGTAGATCCAGAAGCTATTTTTAAACCTCACCTGAAGATATTTTTATTGGTTTTAGAAAAAGAGGAAGGAAAGGAGGGGAGGTTGGGAGGAAGGGAGAGAGAGAAATATCTATCAGTTGCCTCCCATATGTGCCCCTAACTGGGGATCGAACCTGCAAACTTTTAGTGCATGGGATAACACTCCAACCAACTGAGCCACTCAGCCAGAGGCAGAAGCTATTATTTTAATAGATGAAATCCTTACTGTAGTTTCTGTGTTGGTATAAAAGAGAAGTAGGGCAATTATTTACTTATTGAGTTAATTTTTGAATATGGAAACACTGACCAGTATCTGTCCATTTAGTTTTCCCCTTCCTTATAAAATAAAGGAGATTTATACATGTATTCTGAGTTTTATTAATATGTGTCCATTGCTTTAGGGTCTTTGATTAGGTAAACTCAAAACACCATTTGTCAATGGAGTGTAGTAGCTGAATCTATTATGTCTGGTTTTCTTGGTTAGGTGGAACACCAAGCTGATAAAACCAAGGGCCTTGGTTTTAAACCAAGGGCATTTAATCCCTATGTGGTTCAATTAACTTTGATACATAGACCATGTTCTGGGCCTTGGCCAGTCCTTTGGCCAGACTATGCCAATAATCAAAGACATCACTGAGTAAGGGTATGGATAGATGAGTTCCATTGCCACTATGAAAACCTTAAGTTTTCCTTGTGACAAGGAAGTAATTTATTCCATTCAAAATATAATACATTATTGCAGCATAGATGGTATCATGATATTTTACATAGCATCTTTAGTGGTTAAGAGTAGCTGGTAATTAGATGAAGGAAGATTTTGAAAACAAAATCTGTGGTGAGAGCAATGAATTTGAGTGAAACAAACTAGATTTGATACGTCATTTAGAAAATTGAGATATTAATAATAGCTACACTTATAAAGTGCTTGCCATATGCCTAACCCCCAGCACCTCTATGATGTAAGTATTATTATTACCCCCATTTTACAGAGCAGGAAACTCAAGCATACAGCTGGTAGGTGGTTGGGACTAGGATTAAAGCTCATACAATATGACTCCAGTGTATACATTTTTCACCTCTCCTGGTGATTATACCTTGAGCACAGGGCCACTATGAAGCTTAAATAAACACAGAACACAGAAGGTGTGGGCTCAAGGGTTCAGAAGGCAGTAACCAAATTGTTTGGTTTCAAAGTTTGGGAGCTATCAATAGGTACACATATATTAAATTCCCTGGCCAGCAACATGGCTGTGTAAGTGTCTCCAAAATTAAGAGTCATAGGACACTGAGGGACCTTAGTTTGGGGACTTAGATTCAGGCTGTTGCCGAATGGCATAGAAGTCAAGGGTAGAAAAAAGAGAGTGAGTTGGAGCATTCTGAGAGACAAAGGGAAGAGGTGGATATTTTGAAGGTGGTGGAGAACTGGAAAGTAGGTTACTTATATAAACTTTTACACACACATCCCCAAGGCATAGTAAGAATTTAATAAATATGGTGAAATACATAATAAAGCCCATGCTCAATCAAATATCTATCACTGCCTGAACCCTGTGGACAGTTCTGCAACTCACGAGTGCTCACCAGTCATTTTTTTCTCCATTTCACCAGATTTTCCTTATATATTTATCTTGCTTCTTTCATAAGTGAATGACAGAATAAAGGAAACAGGTTAAAACACAACATACGTGAATGCCTGTTTCAGCTTATCCCCAATGGAATCCGGAATCTTGTCCTTCTTGTGCAGCCTCTCCTGGAGGACCAGATGACTGAAGATGGGCCTGTCCACACAGAACCTCTGGGTTGCTGCAAGGATTTCATTCTCTTCAGTATGATCCATAGTACTCAGAAATTATTCACCAACAGCATGAGACAAGCATTTCCCGAGTGTCACTAGGGAGAAAATAAAAACTCTACTTCAGATGCCAAAATCCAAGTGATGACTGTTCTTGAGCATCTCCTCCTTGTGGTCTTCTAAGTCCTTCTGAAGACATCTTCATCTTTGGACACCCCAGAGCACCTAACATGGTGATCTGTACATAGTAGGCACTAATAAGTGAAATCAAATCAATAAAAATCAAATTACCCACAGGGCAATCAGAGGGTAATATGTATACTTTTAATAAAACTGATATTAAATTCTAGCTAAATATTACAGTCAGTTGGATCCAGCTCCAGGGGAATTGCGAATCAAGCCAACTCTGACCACTTATATGTCAAGAAAGCAGAAAAAAGGGCAAGGTCAGTTCTTAAATTGACTCCAGGATTTTGAAGATATTAACCTTCTCTCTAATTCTGTATTTGCATTTGATTACACCTTAAATTAAATTATGGTACAGAGGTGTGGCTTCTATGTCTTCATGGGGGACATATTATAATATGTTTTAAAGTTGAATATGTTGACATCTGTAAGACTGTTAAGATGGTTGATCATTTTTTTGTTGCATATAAGTAAATACTACTTATATGAGCAAAAGAAATGACTAAGAATAAAAACTCAATAGGTTTGTACACATGGACATGTGTATTAAGAATGTTCACTATAGCTTTATGATCATAAAAAATTGGAAAACACCCAAATATCTACCTGTATGCAATAAAAATATATTTTGGTATGGTAAATTGAGTGTTATGTAGTAGTCAAAACAAATGAACTAAATCTGTGTCATCATCAATGAATCTCAAATGCTTAATTTCAATAAAAATGCAAGGCACAGATGGGTACTTTGAGGATACAGTTATTCAAAGTATAAAAACTTATAAATCAATAATAGATGTTGATTATAGACATACATGCAATTAGGAAATGTTTCAGAGCATGCATGACAATGCTAAACACTAAGATGAGGATACTGCTACCTTTGGGGAAAAGGGGAGTGAAGCTCGGAAGAGACAGGGAGCTTTAACAAACTGCATCTGCAATGTTTCAGCTTGTAAAAAAAATGAATTAGCACAAAGAGAGCAAAATGTTAAGATGTGATTAAACTGTGTGGTAAGTAAACTGGTGTGTGTTACATGACCCTTTGTCTGTGCATTTGAACAACATACCTGATAATAAAAAATTAAGTGCACAACAGCGTCTAAAGCCATTGTTCCCAACTGAAGCACATCAACAGGACAGGAGTGCAGGGTGAGTGTGAGTTACCAGTTTTGAATGCCTATGAGGTGACCAGCAGAGCGTGGGGGTTTCCAGTGTTGGTTAATACAACTCCTTATGGTGAAAAGTTAGGTTTTCACCAAACTGAAATTACATTCATGATGAAATCAGGCTCTTGTGACCAACCACAGAACACTGGAGAACATTTATTATGCAAAAATTAATGCTTATGTCCAGGGAAGTTGAAAATTCAGGAATCTAACATGAAAAAGAATTCTAGCAGCAAATGAAACCAAGAACCAATCAGGATGGTATGAAAAGATTAGTCTGGAGGAAGAGGATTTTTGCAGCAGAATCTGACAAATGAAGATTGTATGTCTTTTGCTTTAGGCTAGCAAAGCTGGTTGGCCTTCTCTCATCTAACTATGGCCACTCTAGGAACATCATAATATCTAGGAATAACTGGGCTGATGTGTGTGAGTGGAGTTTGACACGTGGCAACACTACCACTCTGCCTTGTACCTGCCCCCAAGTCCTCCAAAACATTACATGATAGCGTAGTAGAACTGTTTGTAATTCAGGAACTCTGCTACCCTTAGAGTTCCGTTCGCTCTAAGAAATGCCATTTTTTTTCTTCACTCTCCTTCCATTTACCCCACACCCTTATCATCGTATCTTTCAAAAGCCTGGTTTTGTCTTCTGCTTTTCTGGAGTCTCCCCTCACATCTACTCCCCCACGGACTGTGTCTATAGTCTCTACTTCATATAATTTTCCATTTTTCTCCCACTGTATTATTGGTCTCCTCTTCTAGATTGTAAATTCCTTGAGACAATACCCTACCCTAAATTCCCAGGGTCTAGCTCAGTCCTGTACTCAGGAATTGCTGAACGAATGAAATGTTTGGGTTGGTGCCTCATAATTGTTGATAAAGTATGCCAGGGTTCCTCTCTGTTATATCATGGAGCAGAAGATTAAGTCTATTGTAAACACTTTTACTGTATTATTGTTTTCAAGATACTTCCTCCTTGGTCTTATTCTGTTCTACTTTAGAAAGGTTACTTTCAACAGACACTCAAAGAGAAAAAAGACTAGGTAGAGCTGAGGGAGGCCTAATAAGAATCAGACTCTAGTTTCTTCCCCCAAGTTGCAAAATCTCAGTTTCACCAGTGATTTTACTGCTACCACACACGACGGTTGTCAATGGGATGAACTGTGATGACCAAAGTTGGCCACTCATGACAATGGTCTGGGGAAAAGTTTCAAGTGCTGGTGTTGGGGCATCACTCTGAATCTCCTGAATTAGGATTTCCATGGGTGGGGACTGGGCAGTGGGCATTCACTCCATGTAGGTGTGGGCATGCATCAGTGTACCCAGGTGTGGCAGCATTTTCTGAAGGTTTCAGAGCAACAAAATAAGTTTACATTGAAGTATAGCAGAGGAAGTAAAACATTTCTAAGATATTAGACATCCTTATCTTTATTCCCTAAAGTTCTTTGGCATTTCAACAGGAATTCCTCAATTATACCCATTACTCTGAAGGCCATTTGTCAACCCCTCATTTCTCCTCCACCTAGAACCTCTCAAAATTCCTTTGATTTCATTAAGTCAATCAATTAGATGTATGGGGTTGTTGTTCTTGTTTGTCTCTTTGTTTTAATCCTCACCTGAGGATATATTCATTAATTTTAGAGAGGAAGGGAGAAAAAGAGAGTGGTAAAGAGAGAGCTAGAGTGGGGTGGGGAGAGAGAGAGAAACATCCTTTTGTTGCCTCCCAAATGCACTTCAACAGGGGATCAAACCTGCAACCTAGGTATGTGCCCTGACTGGGAATAGAAACAACCCTTTCGCCTACAGAATGAAGCTCCAACCAACTCTGCCATCCAGCAGGGACAGATATACATTTTGAAAGTTCCCTAGGAAATTCAGATAATCAGGTAGCTGGGTATTTGATGTATATAAAAATACTGGCTTTTAACTCCACCTGAACTCAGCATCTTTTATAAAACAACAATGTCTGGGCTCTACACCAGGCTAATTAGAGCAGAGTCTCTAGCAGGTGATGTCAGAATTTTTTTTTAAAAGCATCCTAAGCTGGTCAGGTAGCTCAGTTGGTTGGAGCATCACCCTGTACACCAAGAAGATTGTGGTTTCTATCCCCAGTCAGGGAAATTAGGGAGGGAACAGATTGATGTTTCTCTCTCACATGGATGTCTCTCTCTCTCCCTCCTGTCCGCTCTCTCTCAAATCAATAAACATATATGTTTGGGTGAGGATTTTTTTTAAATCCTAAGATGATTCTTTTTTAAAAAAAGATTTTATTTATTTTTAGAGGGGGGAGGGAAGGAGAGAGAGAGAGAGAAATATCAGTGGGTGGTTGCATCTTACATGTCCCTTTCTGGGGCCCTGGCCTGCAACCCAGGCATGTGCCTTAACTGGGAGTCGAACCAGTGACCCTTATGGTTTATAGGCCAGCACTCAATCCACTGAGACATGCCAGATGATTCTAATGAGAGTTAAGAACCATTTATTTATAACCTGAGACAGGAAAATACATATAAAAAAGACATGAGAAAATCACACACAAAATTGAAAACCAAAGCTAGTTATACACTTTGAAAATTAATAATGAATCAGTGACATGATTAAAGCCAGACAAAATCCTTTCAAAAAGGTGATTTTTATAATATATGATGTGCTTTAATATAACAATAAATATAGTAAGTTTTAATATGATATGCTTAATGATAATAAATTGTGAAGAGGAATTTGAAATATAAGGGCATGATTTAGCAGTAAAAATGGTTCTTTAAATTTCCCATTTAGGGAAGTGGTTCTCAGCTCTGGCTGCACATTGGTATCTCCAGGCAGCTTTAACTACTATTAATGCTGACTCCACAGCCGGGGATTCTGATTTAATTGGTGAGGGAGGCAAGCAGGGATGGAGAGGGTAAAAGCTCTCCAGGTGACTGTAATGTGCAGCCATGGTTCAAAACCACTGACTTAAATAAGGATGGTGGTATAAAAACCCACACCCACCCGCCTAACTGCCCAACCAAACAACAAGAAAAAATTGACTAGTGTGTGCAATGCATTATATTACTGCCTTTGCTTATAAGTATCTTTGAAATATATAATAAAAAATTGCAAGAGAGAAAAATACCTAGCTTAGGTTTCTCAAGCGAAGTAATTTCTATTCTTATATTCTCACAACTGAAGGGAGTTGTGTGTAGGTGGGCATGCAACATCCACTACACTTCATGAGAAAGCAGTATTAGTTGTTACAAACACATAATTCAGGTGTTCAATTAGGAGCAAATCTCAAAGAAATTTAGACCACAAAGCATTAGATGGACTTAGGAAAACATTAGGGTATCTACCCTCTGTAGGGATGTCAATTAAAATATAGGATGTCCAGTTAAATTTGAATGTCAGTAAACAACAAATAATTTTTTAGTATATTCCACATAATGCATGAGACATGCTTATATTAAAAGTTTATTCTTTATGTCAACTTTAACTAGGTATCTTAGTATTTTTTTGTAAATCAGGCAAGAGAGGGGATTCTCAAATATTTTTGAAGTGTTGGGACCTTGGCTATAGTCTGTTTGACAGTCGAGAGATATCTTAAATAGAAAAGGAAAGGACTGCTGGGAGGAGAGAGGGCTGGAAAGGCAAAAGGCATATTATAATAAAAGGCTGTCCTTTTGGGAAACTTTTAGTACTCATCAGCAACAGTTAAATAATTAAAACTTTGAAGGCTATTAATAGCCACCTTATCAAAATAAGAGAGGCCAAGCAACCAAAGGACCAACACAAGGAGATCAAATGACCAGACCATTATCTGGCAGATGATGAGCTTCCAGAATGCTGAATGAAATTATAAATCACCAAGCTGTAAAGTAAAACAAACCCTCACATAAGAAGTCACCTCTGAAATGGCTTAAAGGGACAAACTTTCTGGCAGGTCCTTCAACAAAAATACTAATGAAATAAAAGCAAACTGACCTAGAGGTTCAAGACCTATTTTCCACAGCTATAAAAGAAGAGGTTTAAAAATAGCTTAGAACATTTTTTATCATAGATTTCTAGATCTGAAAGTAATCTTGGAGGTCATCCAATTTAACTCCCTCACTTTGTAGGTGAGAAAATGAACTAAACTACACTCACTTGGGGGTAAGTGCTTTATCCAAAAATATTCTCAAAATGCAAACTTTGTTTCCTATTAAAAAGTCATCAAATTAAAAGGCACAGATATTTATAAGTAAAATTTATAACAATATATAAAAATAGTTGTGGAAATGTAAAGTACAGCATAGAGAATACAGTCAATAACATTGTAATAACTATGTATGGTGCCAGGTGTGTACTAGACTTATTGGGGACATCACTTCATATGAGATACAAATGTCTAATCACAGGTTGTACACCTGAAATTAATATAATATTGTATGTCAACTGCAACTGGAAAACTAAAAAAATTATAACAAAGCAGCAATATTTTAACTTCAAACTAAAAGCAAGAATTAGTTTCTTGGCAATAATGAAGATTTACCGATTTATGGAAGATGCTCAAAATTGGAGGTCAGGGTCAGGGGCTATCCCTGCTTCTGCATCCTAAGCACCTGAGCCATTCTGCTGAGATGACAGGATTAATTAGATCAGGAGCTTCCATACTTCAACGTATGTCAGCATCACCTGGGGAGCTTTCAAGATTCTGATTTAGTAATTCTGGAACTGGTATTTTTTAAAGCCGATGGAGTGAGACTAATGAACAACCTGTTGGGAAACCAGACTGTGAGCTCCATGAGAATAGAAACCCAATACTGTTGACTTCTGTACAGTAACTGCTACTTAAGGCTCAAAAATGCTTGTTGAATGAATTTGGAAAAATAACTTGCCTCTCTGGGTCTTAGTTTCCTCACCTGTAAACGATATTTCCTGGTAACATTCTGAGAATAGCATTTGTCAAGTTTGTTAAAAATGCCAGTTAAATGTTTGTGCTTAAATAGCTAGAATGGACTCACTGGTCTGAAACTAAGCATGATTCCCCTAGCCCACCCCTTACACACACACACACACACACACACACACACACACACACACACACACACCAGTTAATAATGTTTTTCTTTGTTTTAAGTTTGAAGGCGAGTATTCTTCATGGTGAACTGGAGGTATCAGAAGAGAGATAGTCTTAGTTAAGGTATCTATCCATCTATTCAAAGTAATCAAGTTGCATATTTATAACTCTAATGATGCATATGTTAACCTTGTAATCCAAGTATGCAGCACATGCCCAAACTTACTATATTTTTCACATAATTTACCTATGGGCATCAGCGTTAACATCTAACAAAAATAAGTGTTATTTATTATAAAACTTTTCTGTACTTCCCAGAGCAATAGAACACACACTTTTTTACAATGTACGTAGAAAAATTTTCTACGTACATTGTAGAAAATTTAGAAAAATTTTCATGAATATAGAAAAATTTTCATGAATTATAGTCCAGAAAATAAGTTTTTCACATATGAATTTATGAGCCTTTTCCTGAAAAGCAATTTGAAAAAGGTGCTTCCTCTTCTCTATATACTTCTAGAACTCTTGGCATAACTAGAATATATTATCTGCTTTACCTTATAACAATCATTGATTAACTGCAGTTAACCAATATGTAGGGAGATCCAAAGGCCCTAAAATCTATGTCAGCTGTCCTAAATGTAGACTGTAAGCTCCGTGAGGGCAGCACCATGGTCTCCGAACATCCAGCACACAGCCTGGCATGCAGGAGGTTCCCAGACACTTGTTAACTGAATGCTCTCTGAGTGTCTTTGAGTGGTAGGGACCAAGATGGTTGAAGTATTTAGCATGGGCCTCTGCCCATCCTTTACCTTTTATATTTGTCCTCTTCCCCTTAAATTCCTCTGTGAAAGGATTATTAGATTAGCATCCAGAGGAGCAACATCATGTGGTAGGCTTTGGTTTCGGAAGGAATGTGTTTGGCTGCTGGCACTGGCCCTTAATAGCTGTGCATTTTTTGAAAGGTCCATAAGCATTCTGTCCCTTTGTTTGCTTATTTGTAAATGGCAGTTGTGAATATAGGCTGTAGAGTCACACAGACCTCAGTTCCAGGCCATTATGATGGGACACCTGGCAGGTTACTTGACCTTTCTAAGTAGGGGCCATAAGTCCTGGTTTATACTTGCTGTCCTCAGAGTAATTATTACTTCCAAAAGTGTGCTGGATTAGAAAATAAATTGCAGGTTTCCTTCATATTCTTTTGCTCTAACGCTAAGACAAAAATGAAACTTCCTTATAGATCTGTGAGGAATGAATTGGAAAATGTGTCTAAAGTACTTACGATGGGGCCTGAAACACAGCAACTCCTCAATGTGTCTATTGTTATTACTTCTGTGGGTAGGGTACCTAATTTCCTTCCACCTCAGATTGCTTATTTGTGAATGGGGATAATAATATTCCTTTATTTGCATTTGTCTTTTTGAATCACTAATATATTCACATAGCTTAAAAATGTGTAAAAAGAATTAAAATGAAGTCTCACTTCCCTGTGGCTAGGAGGCAAGCATGGTGTCAGTTTCCTATGTGTCTTTCCAGGGATATTTTATACACAAGCAGATGCGAACAGAGTCATCCTCCCGTGAATGGCAGCATGACATAACTCTTCTTCACCTTTCTTTTTTCACTTAGTATTTCTTGGTGATCTTTCCATATTAGTGCAGAAGAGCTTTCTCATTCTTTTACTGTTTAAACAGCTGCATAGCATGTCACTGTAAGAATGATCCCTAATTTGTCTAGCCAATCCTCACAGTGCTGCACTGAGGATTAATGTAAGAATTATAAAGCACTTAGAAAAGGATACTTAATATTTACTATTATCTTTTTAATCAATCTCACACTTATTTCCTTTCACCTGTTTCATTTCTCAAAGCCTTGTGCCTTCATTTATTCACTCACTCAATACTAAACTACTGACTTTCTACTTCCATGTTTGGCTGTGACATTCCAATGAGCTATGATACAGGTCCTCAGAAAAGTTATCATCTAATGTCTCTGCAGAAATCTACATCCTTTCGAGGGTTTCTTCTAGGTGGATGGTGGCATATGAAATAATATGAACATGGAAAATTTGGGGGATGGGAGACAGAAATTGTTGTCAAGGAAATATCAACATTTAGAACTGAGATCAAGGGTCTTTTATATATAAATCATACTACATTTTTCCTTCTTGTTATAAAAGTAATATATGAACACCATAAAATTTGGAAATTGTTCATTTTTCTCATGCATAAATGATATATTAAATGTACATTATAAATGCACATATTTGTACATATATAATGTATATTTACATGGCTCAAATACTGCCTTAATAGTTTTGTATTAATTTTTACCTAACATATAGTTGCATTATATTATATATGTATGTGTGTACATATATGTATATATGTAAATATATATCATGATTTAGTTAACCATCTTCCTTATCATTAGACACTTAGCCAACCTAATTGCTAATTTTGCTATTATAAATGGAATTTTGATTTTTTGATGTGTGTGAGTTTATATGTGTGATGGTATTAAAAACTAGTTCATATTCAAACAATGTTAATGCTCACTTCACTGGGTAACAGACAAAGTGAGTATGTGAAAACTACAAATTCACTTAAAATGATATGAATGGTAGACATTTATGTAAGTTTCTTATTTATACATAACAATAGGTAAACATAATTAGAGCGGTAATATTTATTGAGACTATGCAATTAAAAACACGGCATCTATGCAAGGTAAAAATTATATGCATTTTCAGGTGAAGAATCTGTGGCTCCCATGGAGTGATAACAGCTGAGACTGGAATTTAGGTGTTTTCACTTCAGAAACTGTACCCTAAGGCTCTGCTGCCTCATTAGCTGTATATGAGATTAATCATGTCAAAATGTTTATTGAATTTATCTATTTTTTGTTAATTATAGGCATGTATTCCCACTCTTCATGACTTGTTTTTGAAGCATGGTGATCTTAACAAAATTAGAAGCAAGACTACAGGTCAAGGAAGGCTTCAGAAAGGATATTAGATTTGAAGTAGCTCTCAAATAATGGGTAGAAGGCAAAAGCAAAGGCATGTGATTCTGCACAGAGAAAGGAAAAGTAAAAATTGATAGGAAATGTTCATGGAATACTAAAAACACCCCAAAGCATTGTGTTTTGGGTGGTTACAGGAAATGAAACCGCAGAGGTCGAATAGGACCAGATTTTATAGGACCATAAATGTAAGGGTACAGGTTTCCATTGAAAGCCATATGCTCTAGGTTGACTATATTCCCCTCCTCCTTTGCCCTATGTAGAACTACTGATCAAAACCCCAATGCCATGCAAAAATGATCAATTCCATTAAAGAAATTGAATTCCTTTTAGCACTAATTTGTTGTGACTCCATAAATTGATAAATTATAAGATTTATTTTCCAACTAGGAACATTTGAAAGATCATTAATACACTCAAGATATGCCTCTAGAATCTTCTTTAGGGTAAAAAGCTCAGTAATTCAAATTTGTGCTTAAGTTCAAATTACAGATATTTTAATAAGAAAGAGTTCTCTGTTTTAAGTGAAAACAAAAGAAGAATCTACTGGTTTACTAGTCATTTCTTTTTCTAAAATAATACCTTTAATCAAAATAATATAGATATGATAAATTTGCAAGTATTATGGAAGGGCTAGTCAGAAATAAAAACCTGTTTATTTTTCTGATTTCTCCCCAATTGTAGTTCTATTCCCTGAAGCAATCATTTTCTTAAAATCATTTTTGTTTTAGTTCTTCTGGTGAGTTTACTTTTAACTCTAAATCAGCTATTAGTATTTTGGGTGGGACTTGTGTAGAACTGTTCTGAGCATTTAGCATCTCTGTACCTGACACCAAGTGCTGGTCATTCAGTCAACTCTTCTTGAGGATTGAGCACTACAGCTCTGAATAACACAATTACATGGCTATTCTTGACATCAAATTTAGACATTACCTATGAATGCTTACCATGAAAAACAAATATTTAAGTCTCCTTATTCTGTACCATTTTTGTGAGATATTACCATTTTAATTTGTTTAGCTATGTATCCAATGCAGGCTAATTCATTTTCTCTATTCTTTCCTAGAATTTCTATTAGATACATATTTGGGCTTCTCATTATATCATTGCGTTTTTTTAACCTCTGACATTTTAAACCTTTTTATGTCAATGGGCTGATTCCAGGGAGTTTTTTCAGATTTGGGTTGAAGTTTACTAATCTACATTTGCCTCTAATATGTTGTTTAGCTAGCACATTAATTTAAAAAGATTCAGAGACTTCTGGCCAAGATGGAGGTGTAGGTAGACACACTGTGCCTCCTTGCACAACCAAAAGAAGGGCAACAGCAAATTTAAAAACAAAAAACAACCAGAACTGACAGAAAAATCAAACTGTTTGGAAGTCTGAAAACCAAGGAGTTAAAGAAGAAACATTCATCCAGACTGGAAGGAGGGGTGGAGACAGGCAGCTGGGGACTTGCAGCAAGAGAGGACTTGCAGCAAGGCGGCCACTGAGGACTGGGCAGGCAAGGCAGTGGCAGCTGGCCAACTGGATGGAACACCTTTTGCATGTAGATAAACCTAGAGGAACAACTGGGGAGGGAGACAGACTGCACAACCCAGGGTTCCAGTGCAGGAAAAGAAAGCTTTAAAAACTCTGACTGTAAAATTCTGTGGGTACAGAAGAGACTCCCAGCCTCATAGGAGAATTCATGTGAGAAACCCACAGGCTCTGAGAATGTACAGAAACCCATCCACCCAAGAATCAGCACCAGAATGGCCCAATTTGATTTGTGGGTAGTGGGGGAAGTGACTAAAAGCTGGCTGAGAGCCTAGCAAGCAGCATTGTTTCCTCTCTGACCCCTCTACCACATACAGTGAAGTGGGTTGCCCCACTCTGGTGAACACCTAAGGCTCTGCCCCTTAAAACTTAACAGGTGCACCAATAAAAAGAAATATGGCCCAGATGAAAGAACAGATCAAAGCTCCAAATATAAAACTAAGCAATGAAGAGACAGCCAACCTATCAGATACACAGTTCAAAACTACTGGTAATCAGGATGCTCACAGAAATGGTTGAGTATGGGTGCAAAATGGAGAAAAAAGTGAAGGCTAGGCAAGGTGAAATAAAGAAAAATATACAGGGAACCAACAGTTGAGGGAAGGAAACCAGGATTCAAATCAACCATTTGGAACAGAAAGAGGGAATAAACATTCAATCAGAACAGAATGAAGAAACAAGAATTCAAAAAAATGAGGAGAGGTTTAGGAACCTCCAGGACAACTTTAAATGTTCCAACATCTGAAAGGATGAAGAGGAAGGAGAAGAGGAAGAGCAAGAAATCAGAAGGAGAAAAGGAAGAGCAAGAAATGAAAAACTTATTTGAAAAAAGGACGGAGAACTTCCCCAATCTGGCAAAGCAGATAGACTTCCTGGAAGTCCAGGAAGCTCAGAGGGTCCCAAAGCAGTTGGACTCAAGGAAGTACACACCAAGGCACATCATAATTACACTGTCCAAGATGAAGGATAAGGAGAGAATCTTAAAAGCAGCAAGAGAAAAGGAGAGAGTTACCTACAAAGGAGTTCCTGTAAGACTATCAGCTGATTTCTCAAAAGAAACCTTGCAGGCAAGAAGGGTCTGGAAAAGTATTCAAAATCATGAAAGGCAAGGACCTACATCCAAGATTATGCTATCTAGCAAAGCTGTCATTTGGAATGGAAGAGCAGATAAAGTGCTTCCCAGATAAGGTCAAGTTAAGGGAGTTCATCATCACCAAGCCCTTATTATATGACATGTTAAAGGGACTTATCTAAGAAAAAGATCATAAAAACTATGAATGGTAAAATGACAACAAACTCACAACTATCAATAACTGAAACTAACAAAAACAAAAACAAACAAAATAAACAACAGAACAGGAACAGAATCACAGAAGTGGAGATCACATGGAAGGTTATCAGTGGGGAGGTGGAGAGGCTAGAATGGGGGGAAGGTACAGGGAATAAGAAGCATAATTGGTAGGTATAAAATAGACAGGGGGAAGTTAGGAAATGGAGAAGCCAAAGAACTTATATGAATGACCCATGGATTTGAACTAAGTGGGGAATGATGGTGGGAGGGGTGGTATAGGTGGAGAGGAATAAAGAAGAGAAAAAATGGGACAACTGTAATAGCATAATCAATAAAATATAGTTTAAAAAATAAAAATATTCAATGTTTATATTTTTCATATCCATATTTTCTTTTAAAAATGTGGTCTTTTTTTAATAGTGTACTATTTTTTCCCTTTGATTATCTATTCCTTTTATCCTTTTAGTAATTTTTAACACACAATATTTGGTTCATATATTTCCACTATTTCAAATTCTGGTGGATCTAATTCTTCTGTTTTGTTTGCTGATATTCCTTTATGCTGATTTGTTGACTTTAGAAATTGTGAGTTCATATTAAATAGAATAGTGGGGGAGTGGTTCACTGTCTTCTTGGCCCTGAGATCATGTCTTCTTTCCAGGTTTGAATAGTACAACCCCATCCTCACACTCTAGGATCTGTATCCCACAGACAAACTGCTATAGGTTGTGCAGAGCATGAATTTGCACTTACTGCTCTTTTTAAAAAAATTATATTTTATTGATTATGCTATTACAGTTGTCCCATTTCTCTCCCATCATTCCCCTCCACCCTGCACACCCCCTCCCACCCACATTCCCCCCTTTAGTTTATGTCCATGTGTCATAAGTTCTTTAGCTTCTACTCTTCCCACACTATTCTTGCCCTCCTCCTGTCTATTTGCTACCCACTGTCTATGCTACTTATTCTCTGTACCTTTTCCCCCTCTCTCCTCCTCCACTCCCCTGTTGCTAACCCTCCTTGTGATCTCCATTTCTGTGTTTCTGCTCCTGCTCTAGCTGTTTGCTTAGTTTGTTTTTGTTTTAGGTGTGGTTGTTAATATCTGTGAGTTTGCTGTCTTTTTACTGTCCTATTTTTTATCTTCTTTTTCTTAGATAAGTCCCTTTAACATTTCATATAATAAGGGCTAGGTGATGATGAACTCCCTTAACTTGACCTTATCTGAGAAGCACTTTCTCTGCCCTTCCATTCTAAATGAAAGCTTTGCTGGATAGAGCAGTCTTGGATGTAGGTCCTTGACTTTCATGACTTGGAATACTTCTTTCCAGCCCCTTCTTGCCTGGAAGGTCTCTTTTGAGAAATCAGCTGACAGTCTGATGGGAACTCCTTTGTAGGCGACTGTCCTTTATCCCTTGCTGCTTCTAGAATTCTCTCCTTCATTTTAATCTTGGCTAATGTAATTAAGATGTGCCTTGGTGTGTTCCTCCTTGGGTCCACCTTCTTTGGGACCCTCTGAGCTTCCTGGACTTCCTGGAAGTCTATTTCTTTTGCCAGATTGGGGAAATTCTCCTTTATTATTTGTTCAAATAACTTTTCCACTTGTTGCTCTTCTTCTGCCCCTTCTGGTACCCCTATAATTAGGATGTTGGGATGTTTAAAGATGTCCTGGAGTTTCCTAAGCCTCTCCTCATTTTTTTGAATTCTTGTTTCTTCCTTCTTTTCTGTTTGGTTGTTTCTTTCTTCCTTCTGGTCCACTCCATTGATTTGAATCCCAGTTTTCCTCCCATCACTATTGGTTCCCTGTGTGTTTTTCTTCATTTCACTTATTGTAGCCTCCATTTGTTCCTCTAATTTGCGGCCAGAATCAACCAATTCTGTGAGCTTCCTAATCACCAGAGCTTTGAACTGTGCATCTGATAGGTTGGCTACCTCTTGGTCGCTTAGATGAATTAGCTCTGGGGCCCCAATCTGTTCTCCCATTTGAGCCATCCTGGGGTTTGTTTGTTTGTTTGTTTGTTTTTTGTTGTTGTTGTTGTTTTTTGTCTGGTCACAGCTGTTACATAGTGAGAGGCGGAGCCTTAGTTGTTCACCAGGGTGGGACAACCTAGTCGCCAGGTTGTGATACTGGATGTGGGGATGGGGTCCGAGAGGGAACAATGGTGCCTGCTCCGCACTCTCTCTCTCGAATTCCAGTCCCTTCTGCCACTTTCACCAAGCAAACTGGGCCCTTCTGGTGCTGATCTCCGTGTGGGTGGGCTTGTGCACATTCTAGGATCCTGTAGGTCTCCCCAACGAACTCTCCCATGAGGCTGGGACTCCCTCCCAGCACCCCAACCTCCACAAGTGTTCTCAATCAGTGCCCTGTAGGCTCTATTTCCCAGTGCTGGGGCCCTGCACTGTGCAGTCCATTTTGCTGCCCATTTTTGCCTGGCTTATCTGAGCAAGAATGTGTGACTGTGGTCAGCTGCCTTGTGCACCTCGCTTGGTCTGCTCGCTGTCTCCCTGTGCTCAGTAACCGCCGCCTGTGCGACTGAGACCACCAACTACTGCTTCTTCTCGCCACGACTCTTCTCTGCTGGCCACAGATTCCGCCCCTCTTACTGGTCTGGGTGAAACGTTGTCAGACTTCCATACAATTCAATCCTCTATCCGTTCTGATAGGGTTTTTTTTTTTCCCTTTGGTTATATATTTTTGTTGTCCTTAATCTTGGTTGTGAGAGGAGGCGCAGTGTGTCCATTTATGCCTCCATCTTGGCCGGAAGTCCACTTACTGCTCTTTTAAAATGGTTTTCTGTATTCTTCAAAAATTTTTTTAATTTTTTTTTTTAGAGACAGAGAGGAAGGTGGAAGAGAGAGACAAACAGACAGACAGACAGACAGACATCAACTTGTTGTACCACTTATCTATGTACCCCTTGGTTGATTCTTGTATGTGCCCTGATGGAGATTGAATCCGAAACCTTGGCACATCAGGACAGCAGTCTAACCAACTGAGCTACCCAGTCAGGGCTCTCTTCTAGTAGTCTTTATTTCAAAGGTAACTATTTATTTAAACATTTAATTGTGTTTTATCCTTTATTTTTGTGTGCTTGTACTGGAGGGAAGTCTGTATAAGTTAACTTATTCCTCCATGTTGCTAAAAGTCCTATTATTAGAACTGTGTGAATATTGTTCATTACTTGTTCTACCTAGTGAATGAAATTTACTTAATTTTTCTTGAAGCCATTCTTCATGCAGTTCATTATTTGTCTTAATTTGTGTAAATTTCTTTCTAAGTGTGGTACACATCTGTTAGCCTGGGAGTTAATTTAATTGTACTTGGGAAGTTTGACTCTTTCTTATTCCCTATCTTCCTCTTTCTTATTTTCAACCCTTACTTTGCTGGAGCACATCCTTAGGTAATTGCTTCAGAAAGGATACTTAGAAGTATATGGCCTGAGTCTTTGAATATTTGAAAATGTCTTCAACTGTGAAGACCCTTGCACTTAATTGATAATTTTATTGGCAACATAAGTTTAAGCTCAAAATAATTTTCCCTCATAATTTTAAAGTCACTGCTCCAGTGTAGTTTAGTATTCAGTTCACTGATAGGAAGACTTATGTCAATTTTAAGTAAGTAACTATATTTTCCCTTTCAGAAAGTGTTAGGGGCCTCTCTGTATCTTTGACTCTGAAGTTTTGTAATTATTGTAACTCTGTATGGATTCTTCCCCCATTCATTTGATGGCCCCTCTTTATATCATACTTTTCCTGAAGAACAGGAAATTTTTTTCCTTATATTTGTCAACTTCTACCCCTCTATTTTTTCCTCTTTCTAGAGCTCCAATCAAGAGGTATTGGATTTACTGAACTGTTCTTCTATGCTTCTTTTTTTCTAGCATATATATTCTCCATCTCTTTGACATCTGATTGTATATTCCAGGAGCCTTCTTAAACTTTATTTTTTTAGCCCTCTAACAAATTATTTTTATTTTAATATCCGTTTTTAAAAATATCAAGATATTTTTGTCTGTTTTCTGATTGCTCCTCCTTAATAAAACTCTGTTTTTGGTATATGGAAACAATAGCTTTTTAATCACTCTGAGGGTACTCAGAGAGTTTTTTTAAAAGTTGTTTTAAATGATATCCCCTCTAGCATTTGTAACTGTTTATTTTTTTCCATGCTTCTTCATATGGCTAGTAATTCTTGGTTATATATTTTTTAAAATTAAAGACTTCATTGACTTTCCTGGTTAATTGGTGTTTTCCTCCATTATTATGTATATAATTGTTTCCAAGATAGGGTCCTTCACTGAATGAAATGATTGAGAGGCTTTGTGTACCAGTGGGCTCTGTTGACTTCTGGACTGATTTTAGGGTGAGGAGGCAAGAGCTGGCCTTCAGGCTACAGCCCATCAATTTTCAAAAGTCAGAAAGAGAAATATTTACCTAAATGCCAAATGCACATTAGAAGCACTGGTTCACCTTAACTAATTCATGAAGATTTTCCATTAATTCCTCTGCTTGCAGGCCCCACTGCTCATGTCTGCTCTCTGTCCTTGCTGACTCCATGCTCAGAGCTTCTTTCTAGATGGTAACCCTCCTTCCCATGGTGGTCTTTCTTGCCCTAATTCTTGGTTCTGTTTCATTAGTAACTTTCCTCCAAACATTTTCTTATCCCATTGTCTTCAGAGTTCTTCCTAGGCTTTGTAAAAATTTACAGTCATTTAAAAATAGTGATAGGATAGCAAGAAAGCAAATGCTTTTGCTTTCTTCTTTAATCTTTGACTTATTATTTTTCCATTTTGAAAACTGGGAAGTTGTATGCTAAATTTTATCAATTAAACATATTTTTAACATAAAATATATAGATGTATTAAGAAAGATGTGCAAGTATTAACCACAAAATGGTAAAAGAGGTTATGTTTGGATGGTGGAGTTGTGGGTAATTTTATTTTCTTTTTATCTATATTTTCTAGTATTCCCATGGTAGACACTATTACTTTCATAACAAACATAATAAAAGTAAGTTTTAAGTGCTGATAATAAGAGTAAAAGCTACTTTCTGTTATTCTCTCAGAGAAGTCTGCAAACACAGGAGCCCCTTGGCATTTGAGAGGAAAAGTGAGAGTTATGTTCAGAGACCTGTGAGAATCCCAGATTTCACTGAGAACACCATTAATTGAGAGGTCATTGTACGTGAGCTGCTTGACCGATCCAAGCTATCAGGTTTGTTTTTGTTATATACTTCACAGACAATCTTAGGAGTTAGATACTATTTTCTTCACTGCCAATTAAACAGATGAGGCCCTTTCAGATTTGCTCCCCAATGACAGTTGAAAATAAAAGTGCCAAAAGTCTACTGCAGGAATCACACACCAATACCACTTATAAAGGTCCAGGTGGGTAAAAACTGAAGTGAACCACATGAGTCTGTGCCAATCTAGAGAGCATGTGCTAAGCCCAAAGTGGTCAGCTACTATTCAGCTCTCACTGAATGTTGGCTTCTATTTTTAAAAGTCCTTTATGTTGAGGTTCAATGTACATATAGTGAACTGCACAGACCAATGTACAGTTTAATGAGTTTTGCCATGCATTTTAGGCTACTATAAATAAAACCTTTTTGTTATCCAGAATTGTCTCCTGTGTTCCCATAGTCAATCACTGCTGCACCCTCAAGTTGGGCAACCTCAGTTTGGATTTCTATCACCATACATTAGTTCTGTCTATTCTGGAACATCATATAAACAGAACATCCAAATTTTAAAGAGAATTTGAAAATACATTTTAGTGAAACTTTTTAAATTGTTGGATACCAACATGTATTTTTATAAAACAGCCTACCAGCAAGGCAACCACTTTGTGTCTGAGCTACAATATAAAGCAAGAAATATTTTGTATAAATTTATTAATTCCTCTCATAATTGATAGTTTGGGACTGACCATTTTTTTTAATGACTAGTAGCACATTGTTTAACATGGAAGGGTAAGCCTAACCATCAGGGCATCAAGAAAGCAATGAGAATGGGAGACTGAATCCCGCTTCATAACCTGCCTTGGGGTAAAGGAAATGCCAGGGAAAGAGTGGGTAGAGGCTGATGTAGTGAGAAAAGGATAGTTGGGGAACATTTAGAAAATGTAACAAAGAAGAAACAAAGAACATGGGGTTGCTGCTACTTTAACAACACTGTATAGAACTGATCTTCACATCAACTTACAAGAATCCCACAGAAAAGGCCCTACCAGATCCTATGTGATCTTCAGCACCCACCCGAACTTCTGCCCCACAGCCTCACCTTTCTATGTTGATTTCATTTCTTTCTGCCTCCTGTCTTGTCACTCTGTTCCAGCCACCCAAACCCCCTTGCTGTTTTGTGGACATGCCAGGCATGTACCTGTCTCAGGGATGTGTGTTGGCTAGAAGCTCCAATCCCAGATAGCTTCAGAAGTTTTTTTTTTTAATCACCTTTAAGTCTATGCTCAAGATCATTTTTCCAGGCCACCCTTATTTTAAGTATCACCCAACCAACTCCCTCACTATCTTCTTCCAAGCTTTTCATTTCTCCATAGCACTCTTTACCATCTAACCCACACTGTATTTTGCTTCCTTATTTTCTGTATTCCTCCCTCCCTGCATGAGATTTAAAGCTACATGAGCACAGGTACATAGTAGGAATTCATCAGACATTTGTTGAACAAATGAGTGAATCAAGGAAGAAAAGAAGGAAGAGGAATTCTGGCCAAAATAGAGGCATAGGTAGATATGCTTTGTCTCTTCGCACAACCAAAAGAAGGAAACAACCAATTTAAAAATAAAAACAACTATAACTGCCAGCAAATCAAACTGGGAAGTCTGACAACTAAGGAGCAAGGAGGAAACATTCATTGAGACTGGCAAGAGGGGCGGAGACAGGCAGCTGGGGTCGAGAGGACTCATGGCAAGGTGGCGGCTGGCCAACTAGGTGGTCCCACATTTGCCTGTGGATAAACTGGGAGGAACAATTGAGGAGTGAGACAGACCACACAACCCAGGGCTTCAGTGTGAGGAAAATAAAGCCTCATAACCTCTGGCTATAAAAACCTGTGGGAGTTGTACCTCAGGAGAAACTGCAAGTCTCTTGAAAACAGGGCAAGAGCCAAGCAAGTGGCATTGTTCCCTCTCTGACCCCTGCCCCACATATAGCACCACAACAACAGCGAAGTGGGTTGCCCTCCCCTGGCGAATACCTAAGGCTCCACTCCTTATAATGTAACAGGTGTGCCAAAAAAAAAAAAAAAAAAAAAAAAAAAAAAAAAAAAAAAAAAAAAAAAAAAAAAAAAAAAAAAAAGAAAAAAAGAAATAATGGCCCAAATGAAAGAATAGATCAAATTCCAGAAAAAGAACTATGTGACGAGGAGCTAGCCAACCTATCAGATGCAGAGTTCAAAACGCTGGTAATCAGGATGCTCACAGAAATGGTTGAGTATGGGTGCAAAATAGAGAAAAAAGTGAAGGCTAGGCAAGGTGAAATAAAGAAAAATATACAGGGAATCAACAGTGAAGGGAAGGAAACTGGGACTCAACTCAACAATTTGGAACAAAAGGAAGAAGTAAACCTTCAACTGGAACAGAATGAAGAAACAAGAATTCAAAAAAATGAGGAGAGGCAGAGGAACCTCTGGGACAACTTTAAATGCTCCAACATCTGAAATATAGGGGTTCCAGAAGAAGAAGAGGAAGAGCAAAAAATCAAAAACTCATTTGAAAAAATAGTGAAAGAAAACTTCCCCAATCTGGTGAAGGAAATAGACACACAAGTCCAGGAAGCTCAGAATCCCAAAGAAGATGGACCCAAAGAGGAACACACAAGACACATTCATAATTAAGTTACCAATGATTAAAGATAAGGAGAGAATTTTAAAAGCAACAAGAGAAAAGGAGACAGTTATCTACAAAGGAGCTCCCATAAGGCTCTCAGCTGATTTCTCAAAAGAAATCTTGAGGGCAAGAAGATGATGGAAAGAAGTATTCAAAGTCATGAAAGGCAAGGACTTACATCCAAGATTACACTATCCAGAAAAGCTGTCATTTAGAATGGAAGGGCAGATAAAGTGCTTCCTAGATAAGGTCAAGTTAAGGGAGTTCATCATCACCAAGCCCTTATTATATGAAATGTTAAAGGGACTTATCTAAGAAAAAGAAGATCAAACCTATAAATAGCAAAATAACAACAAACTCACAACTATCAAAAACTGAATCTAAAAAGACAAAAACAAACTAAGCAAACAGCTAGAACAGGAAAAGAATCACAGAAATGGAGATCACATAGAGGGTTATCAGTGGGGAGATGGAGATGGCAGAATGGGGGAAAGGTACAAGGAATAAGAAGCATAATTGGTAGCTACAAAACATAGAGGGGAGATTAAGAATAATATAGGAAATGGACAAGCCAAAGAACTTATATGTATGATTCATGGACATGAACTAAGGGAGGGGAATGCTAGAGGAAATGGGGATATTGGGTAGAGGGGTATAAAGAGGAGAAAAAAGAATAGGACAACTGTAATAGCATAGTCAATAAAATATACTTAAAAATGCTCAGAATAAAAAATAAAAGAAGAAAGAAATAAAAACCTTGCTAGCTTTGAAGGTGGTTGTTAAAATGTTCAACAAAATAGACTAGTTAAGAAAATTTTATCATTTATTATCTTCCAACATTAATTGTTTTGGGACAGTAAACACTTAAGGGACTAATATTAAAGACCAGAACAACCCTGATTATACTAACTATCTTCAAAATATTAGATTAATGAGAGGATAAATTCTTATACAATATATAAACACATTACTGGGCATTTGAGTCTAATAATAATTTTTTCATTAGATTTAAAGTTATGATGACAAAACCATCTTTTCCTATTATATTTATTCCTACCTTAATTCATTTTAAGAAATAGGTAAAGAATAACTTCCAAAAAGAACGAAACAGTATGTTGCCAATGTTACTAAATCTTTGGAACAATGATCAGCAATAAACACATGAAATGAATCAAATACTAGAAAAAAATTTTAATGGCAGTGAGTATAACCAACACTAGCTCGATGGAGAGGTGGGGGCTGAGCTGGTTCTGTAATTCTCTATGAGATTTTTGACATAAGGTAGGGGCAGTTCCTCTGAGACACCAAAGTTAAAGAACTCTGGTGCCAGTAACTTTCCACTCGAGAAAGAAATATTCTCCAATGTGAGACATTATTTACAATTGAGTCAGACTCTGGGATTGGTCAATGCTGGATTAGAACAACTATGTCTAGGTTGCCAATTGCCCCATAGAGACACCGTTCCATGCACCATGTATGGAAGACTGCCGAGAACCCAAAAGAATCATGGGCCAGAAGCCTACATTTACCAACACATAGCAGGTGGGATGAAATGATTTGCTTAAATTTTAAAAACCTTGAGAATAAGCCCGTAGCAATTTTAAAACCAAGCAGAGAGAAAACAAAGAAATTAAACGCAGCTCCTTGTAATCCACAGGCCTTCTTACCCTTGTTCTATGTTTCCTCCTTAATGCCTTGCCATCTTTTGTGAACTCATGTCTGTCTCTCTTTGACTGATCTGACAGTCACACACACACTGTTTTTTTTTTTCTTCTTCTAGGTGTTTGGGATGAGAAAAAAAGAGTAGGATAAACAAATAAATTTCATGGATTACAATTTAGTAAGTTATACCTTTAAATCTAAGAATAATTTTGAAAGTGTGAATATCCACAGAATTTACAATGTATTGGCAACAAAATTAGGTCCCCACAAATGATCAAAGTAAACATTGTGCTCTTTTTTCCTATCCCAGGTCTGGTAACTCAATAGTCTACAACTACTTGAGAAGGTGTGAGGATCATTTTTTTTTATCTCAGTTTGGACACAGAAGCTCACATTTCAGCACCGATCAAGGTGATCATCCTTATCCCTTGCTGACACCTTTCTCCTCCACCCCAACAGGTCACAGATCACCTCTAGGAGAAAATTTCAATAGGCTATTAAACACTGGCAACAACACTGAGCGAAGACACATAATCGTCTCTGGGGACCTTTAAGAACAACTTAATCATCTTGGATAGGCAAAGTTACACCTGATTCAGTCCATCAAAATGTGCTAGTTGCTGAAAACTTGCAAAACATTGTGGGAATACTAAACTGGTGAGGAGGCAGAGCACTTTCCCTGAATAAATGGAAATTGCTTGATTTGGACTGCTTCTTAGAAAGGCATGTTTAGGCTTGGTTACCATTAAGTGTGTGCAATAAGAATTTTGTGGGCCTGCTTTCTATCTTTAAGTGACACAACCTTAGAATCAGTAATGATTATTTTAACCAATAGTTCTTAATCTTGGCTGGGCATTAGTGTTTTCTGGGTGTTATGTGCAGGGGAAGGGGGCTTTTAAAAAATAGAGATGGCTTGGCCTGCTCCAATTCAATTAAATCAGAATCTCTGACCCAGTTTAAAAAAACAAAACAAAACTGTCTAGGTGATTCAACTTTATCAAGAACCATTAATCCTATATTGCAACCTTATTTTATAAATAAAAAATTAAGGTCCAAAGAATTTAACTTGTAACTTGCCCAAGATCACAAACCTAGTTAATGGCAGAGTTTGGGTTGAAGTCATAACTTCCATTAACTTACTCATCTAGTAAATGTCTTTCAATGACATTCTAGCATTGTGACCAGCCACCTAGCTGTTACTCAAGAACAAGATAAGTCAAAGCTGGGTCATATCTAAGGATCAGGAAGGCTGGTCCTGATCCAAGTTAAAAGGGGACAGTAAGCTTTGTGGTTCTGGCATTCTGTCTTTCTTAGTATGATTCAGGTCTCTGGAAATGTTAAGAAATGCTTTTGTCCAGGTACAATCTGTCACTATCCATGACCCACTTTCCCATTTTACTAGTTCCAGGGGCCCCTCTACTTACCCAGATCTAATGTGAAGCACAAGGTGGAAGGGGACAGGGTCCCCTGCTGGGAGGTCTGGTGCAGTTCAATAAAACCTTGGTCAGTGGGGATGAGAGCTGGCTCCTAGGCCCTAGGTACAGAAGAAAGGAACACTAATCCACAGTTCCTGCTTTGTTTTTTGAAAGAAGGTACGTCCCAAATATTTGTTAATGCTATCCATTCATTCCTAATAATAACAAACTCTCTCCCAAAACACAACTACCGTTATCACAGTGGTTACATTAAAATGGTAATTATATAATAAAAAGATTTTGTGTGTCTGTGTGTATCCTTAAAGGTGAACTATGAGAGAGAGATATAGATTCAAATTTTGGACTCAACCATTCCCATACTTAGCAATTCATGGCTACAAAAGTTGGCATGTGAGAAACTGTCCTGAATCATGTATCAGTACTATAAGAAATCATCTCAAAAGCACTTTCCTTGAGAACAACAACAACAAAAAAAATCTTGAAAAGTGATATTCATAATGTTCAAGATAAAAGCTGATCTTCATCAAACATAAAATATGACTAATTTATCTTTAGTTCTTTACAAATAATACAATTACTGCTTCCCATTCACAGAATATTTACTCAAAAGGCCATTTGAAAATGAATTAAATTATATGCAATCAGTTTGCCCTTGCTTCATTTCCATTTTCCTCCATTTACCAACTCTCTGACCCTTGTTCTAAAGTGACATCTTATTCCTGGGGACCAGAAATCCTCTGAAAGATATGCAACATTTTGAATGGGTGTTTGAGTGTTTTTCCTGGTGATAAAGTCTCTAGTTTGGGCCAGATTTTAAGGAAGACCTGTCCCCTCCCTAAGGCTCCCTAGAATTCAAGGGCGAAGTTGGGGAGATGATGTTGGTGGTGTTGGTATCCACAATGAAAGATTTTATGAAATTGCCCTCTAGAAACTATCCTTGAAAAGAGGGATTGAAAGATTTCATGAAATTGGATTTATTCTGCAAAAGGATGGACTTAGATAAAACATAGTTTGGAAAGTATCAGAGGATTAAATTTATCCATGCTGACATTTTCTTCTTTAGTGCAAGATTTCACTAGTTTGGAACCAAAGGAAAGAAAAATCATCACCTCATTTTTCTTGTTGATTTTGACTTATTAACTCAATGGTAATGCAAATGGTAGGGTAAATGGACATATCTTCTTATTTAGTTATTTCCTAGGAAACCTTTTACTTCAGAATTACTAAAATGCAGACTACCTAGGAGAGTAGAAAATTACAAAATGATTAAGATACCAAAGTACACACTGGACATTTAGAATGAAATGAAAGCTCAACTGTGTTTGCTTTTAAATCGAATAGGCAGTGCAAACCTTGCAAACCAACCAGTTCACTGTTGCTGCTGTTGTTTTAATTGGAAAATTCCTCTACTTGCCATTCTTCTGCGTTTCTTAGCAAAGCACCTCATACAGAGAAGGTGCTCGAATACTTGTTAGATTGAGTCAATTCTTTTGGTATCGCTCATAAATTAATGAGGAATGTGTAACTCTGTATAGTTTCAGAGTAGTTAAAGAAAGAAAAAAAAAGAAATCCTACGTAACAGAATTGGGGCTTCAGGTGTTATCTAAGACTAGAATGCTTTCCAGCAGTGCAATTAAGATATCAGCCATAGCAACCTTACCTAGGAATTCTTCACCCTAAGTTTCTTTCAAATGCAAATTAGTTTGAATTTCTCTCTTCAGCCTCCTGACCCTTGCCTGACTCTCCTGCCACAAATACTACAGTAATTAGGATTACCTAGAAAAACTTATTTCAAACTCCATGTCAAGAAAGAAGGGGAAGGGTCAAGTCAAGGAACATGTATAAAGGACCCACCGACAAGGACTAGGAGGTGGGGGGAGGACTGAATGTTGGGAAGGGAGGGCAGGGCAGGGGAGAGCAATGGGGGAAAATGGGGGCAACTGTAATTGAACAACAATAAAAAAAAGGACAAAGAGGCTTATATAGTTGACTCTTGAACCATGCAGGGGTGAGGAGCGCCAACCCACATGCAATCAAAAGTGCGAGTATAACTTTTGACTCCCCCAATCTTAACTACGGATAGCCCACTACTGACTGAAGCCTTACCAAACATAAACAGTGGAGTAACACATTTTTATGTTGTATGTATTATACACTGTATTCCTACAATAAAGTAACCCAGAGAAAAGAAAACCTTATTAAGAAAATCATAAAGAAGAGAAAGAATACTTGTACTATTGTAGTATTTATTGAAAAATAAAAACAAAAACCAACCCCCCATATAAGTAGATTTGCGCAATTCAAACGGGTGTTGCTCAAGGGTTAACTGTACTTCCTATCACACACTTCAAATTCCCCTCCATTTCCAAGTATACTTTATATTATACATTTCTATCTAATGCAACTTGTTCCAAGTTTGCAGATAAGAAAAAGCTGAATTTCAGTCCCCCGCGCCAAATTGCCATTTTAGTTGTTATAAAAGTTCCCATTTATATTTTAAAATTCTAGACCCCAGACTGATAACACAGTAGGTACCACAGCTGGGCAGAAGACTTTCTCGCTTTCCGCCGCACTGCCAATCCACCGTCTTCACAGCTCTAGGCTCTTGAAGTTTCCCACCCTGGGCTTGACTCCAGAGAACGCTGGTCGCGCACCCAGGGCTGGCCTGGCGGGGAGGGCGCACTCAGCGGGGCTAGTAAATTGATTTCCCGCTCACCTCTTTCCTAAACATAGGCTAGGAGCTTCCAAAGCCCAGAATGTCAGAACCGCCTGTGCGGTAAGGGGTTAGGGGGAAGAAGGGTGTCAGGCGGGAAGCTGCCACAACCAGGTTTTAGGGCGGGCAGGCTCTTAGCAACCCCTTGGTTACCGGAGGTGCCGGAGACCCGAGGTTCACGCTTTCCCCGGGCGCTCTGCCGGGCCCCCCAGCTGGCAAAAGCGGGCAGAACAACCTTGGCCATAACTGGAGGAAGCTTCTGGTGTCCGGGAGAGGGCGCAAGCAAATACTAAATTTGTTTTGTTTTGTTTTGTTTTGTTTTGTTTTGTTTTGTTTTGTTTTTTAAGAAAATCGATCAGGGTACAATCCAGAACTAAGAGGCGTCGTGATGGTGGCTACAGCAGGGCTAGGATGAGGGCGTTTGGGGAGCAACGTCAAGGCGCTGGAGAAGTTGGGAGAACAACGCTGTCAACTGCAAACGGCTGCGTTAGAACCAAAAGGATGCAAACGTCTAGTAAAGATGCAAAAGACTGTAAAACCATCTAGACGCAAAGGTCTGGTAAAAATATATATAATAATAAATATAAATAAAATATTTTTAAAAACCTATGCTGCAGCGACTGAAGGGGAGGGTATAGGGGAATTTTGCAAAGGACGGCACTTCTGCAGACATAGCCTTAGAGACGGCGCAGGTGTGCGCAAGTCAAGTTGGCTGACTATTATTTTTAGGAAAGAGTGAGAATAAGAGAGAGCACCAGAGCCGGGGCAGGCGACGACACCGAGAGCCCCCGCGGAGGTTGGCTTGCAGTCCTGGCAGTCAGAGCTCCGCAGGCGCCCGCTCCTCCCGGCCGGGTGCCTAGGCTACCCATCTACACCCGGACCCCGCGGTCGCCCGCGCGCACTCACCGGCCAGCGCTGCCCGGGGCTGCCCTGGGCGGAGCCGCCGCCGCGCTGCGTCCCGAAGCCTTTGCCGCCTCAACGCAGCGCCGCTGCCTCCCTGCGCTGCTCTCGGAGGAGGCGCCGCACCCGCCCGAAGCCGGTAACCCAAGACCGCCCCGCCCAGCCCCGCCCCGCCCTGCGACCCCTGCAACCCTGGGGGCTCTTCTCAGCTCGCAGAACTTCTCAGGTGTGCTTGCAAACGAATACCCGGCTCGTCCAGCTCCCACAAATTACGAAAATGACAGCCACTGCTCATGAACCTCAAGGTGGGATTCCTGTAGCTTAGAGGTAGGAAGGAGGAGACAAATTTAGAGGTTCGAGGCTGAAGAAAGCGCAATAGACAAGCGATAGTATTCAAGTAGAAAACATTGCCTATTGTTACTTAAAAAATAAAAACACTCTAACATTTATTTTCAAATATAGTCATTATGGAGACTCAGATTGGCACAGGAACATTAAAATGCTAAATGACAATGTGCTATTAAAAAAAACTTGGACGAGCTGCCTTCCGTTAACACTTGGAAATATTGTGCAACACAACGAGTGACATATTATTTTCCAGGTTTTCAAGTTAGAATTGACAAAACTACTTTCTTTTCTTTTTTTTTTTTTTTAAAGTAAAGCAACAGAACACGCTATTTAGGAGAAAGGACTATAAATGGAGGAAAAACGGAGAATGTAAAGAAGAGAGGGAAGGAAGAAGAGGGAGGGAGGAGCCTGTTTTATTTCTAACAACTAGGATGCAGGAAAACTCCGAGATCAGAGTTTCCAAATTCAATAAAGCGAAGGGTAAAAATGATTTCACCGTAAAAACTCTCCTGTTAATATGACTTAGCAAGGATTACAGTGGGTTTAGGGTCATCTTTTTTTCTGCTTTGTGCATTTCTGCGCGTACACACTGCAGTGAAACATGTGATGAGCCAGCTATTTGGCAGCTTGTCTTAAAGCTGAAAAGCGGGGCTGGAGACACCCGGGGCCTCTGACAGTGAGATCCCACCCCCTGAACAGAGGCCACGCATCACCCCTGGCGCTCTGGCGCTTTTACGGCACTGGAAGAAGAGCTGGAAATTTCCTCTCTGCTCCACACGGCGGCACCCTCTTCAAGGGCACCACACCATTCTGAGAGTCCTGGGCTGAGGAATTACTGATATTCGAGCATATGTGTAAAACCAGTATTACAACATCTCTGAATAAATTTTAACAGAATGGGATAATAAGCAGGAATTGGGTTCCTGTGACATGCATTTCTGGTACCGTTCCTTTAAAACTTGGCCTTAGCTATCTGATGAAATTATCTTGCTATAAACGTGTCCTGCAGCCCAGTACTTATAATATGATGCATTCAGTACATGCAAATCATCTGGGGATCTTGTTGAATATGCAGATTATGATTCATAAGGTCTAGGAGATGCATTTATAACACGACCCTAGATGGTGCTGATGGGCTGTTGGAGGACTCAACTTCAGCAACACCATAGACAGGTGGACCATATACAACTTTTGGAAGCAGCACTCAGGTACCTAATGTGACAACAATTGTAATAGCAATGCTGATTAACACTTGTTCAGTGTTCACATGTGCTAGGCACTGTTCTAAGCACTTTACAACTGTAAGCTCATATCACAACTTTGTGAGTTAGATACTATTATTTCCATTTTAGAGATGAATTTATTTTCGGTTTTAATCCCCTCTGCCTCTTACATCATTGGGTGGCTTTATTTAATTTTTTGAATTTGTAGAACGTTAACATGATCCCCAAAGTGAAAGCCATACACATGGCTTAGTCAGAGAAGTGTCTTTCCTCCTTTGTTCACCTATTCTACCCAGTCCCCTGTGAGTAACCAACTTCATGATTTTCTGGTTTGTTCTTTCCATGTGTCTCTTTGTAATGCTAAGCAAATATATGCTTGTGTTCTTGTTTCTCCCTTTTTCTCACACCAATGATGGCTGTGTATGCACTTTATATTTAGATCTTTTCACTTCCTGGTACCTGATAGAAATCACTCCATATCACCTCGAGGAGATTGTCCTCTTCCTTTTTGCAGTCACATAGTCCTTCATTGTGTGGATGTACTGTGTAGTGTTCAAACACTCACCTATGTTTGGACATTTATGTAGTTCTCAATATTTTACAGTTACAAATGATTTTGTAATGAATAAACTTGTGCATACATATTTTCATATTTTTGGAGGTGTAAGTTTAGGATAAATTCCTAGAAGTGGAATTGCTGTTCGCTGGGTCAAAAAGGTAAATGTATGTGTAGTTTTCTTAACTGTTATTGTTGTCCTTTCCTTAAAGTTTGTCATTTTGCACTCCTATCCACAACACATGAGGACTGTGTTCCACAACCTTTTTAAGCTTATATTGTCAAGCTTTTGAATTTTGCCAAGTTGATGGGTGAGAAATGGTATCTCAGTGAGGTTTGATGAGCATTTTTATTGTAATAATGAAGTCAAAGATCTTTTCATATGTTTAGAGGTCATTTTTATATTTGTTTTCCTGAATTATCTACTCATGTCTTTTGCTCATTTACTAAATAGATTTTTGGCCTTTTCCCTGCCCCCTTCAATTTTAAAAATAACTTTGTATACTGAGAATATTAGTTTTTTATCCATGATACATGTGACAAATATAGTTTCTCAAATTCTCAATTTTATTTTGACTCAAAAGCATTATTTATGTTTATAGAAAGATGTGTGATTATTTTATTTTTAAAAGTTTAAAAAAGATTTTATTTATTTACTTTTAGAGAGAGGGGAACAAAGGAGAAAGAGAGGGAGAAAAAAAATCAATGTGTGAGAGAAACACTGATCAGCTGGGGACCAATCAGCAACTCAGGCATGTGCCCTGACAAGGACAGACCAATGGCCCTTTCAGTTTGTGCGACAAGGCCCAACCCACTGAACCAGTCAGGACAAGATCTGTGGTCACTTTAAAAGATATATCTGTATCTATATTTATAGATGTATATTTAATTTTCACAATAGTTCCATGATAGATATTATGTCTCTCATAAACAGACTCATCTAAGGACATAAGGCCAATGAATAGTATGATATAAAGTTTTGGGAAGTACTTATGCATTCATTTATTATTTTAACAACTGTCAAGTTGATGGGGAAATTCAAGAGTTGGAAAATTTTAGTTTTAGATAATAGTTAATAAGCTTAGTAATGAATGAATGAATGTAAAAAGCTATTGTTTCAGGAAACGAAGATATGACCTGCCCTGACTCCAGCACCACAAGCAACTTGACCTCTGTGCTCCTGGGAGGGACTGCGAGCAATCAGGATGGTGTCTGAGCCATTGTGTTCCGGGGAGAGACATCCCACCACCCAGGACACAGATCACCAGTCAACAGATGAAAGAATGCTAGGGAAATTGCCAAAATGCAGCTTTTATCCGATTAAGCTTTTTCTTGAGTTCTAAATCCCTTACTTACACTTTTTTTTCATGAATTCCAAACCCCTTACCTACATTTTTTCTTCTTTGTAAAAAGTACTGGCTAGAAATGAAATGTAGGACTGTCTTTTTAGGGTACGTAACACACCATCTTATCAGATCACTGGCATCTGAATAAAGCACCCATAAAAATTCAATCCCTGTCTCTACTTATTGGTTCTGGTGGTGACAGGCAGCACAAACACTGAATTTTCAGGTTTCAAAGTTTTCAGATACTGGATGGCAGATATTGAGGTTAGAAAGGTAAACTGCTCTTATGGAATTTACAACAGTCCTCCACCATGTGGATGTACCATATAGAGTAGGGGAGGAGATGACAGAATTTGGTTAATTACTTTAATAAAAGTATAACTACAAACTTGGGTTAATGATCTAACAACAAAAGAAATCTAGATGACATTCCACAATGAGGACAAGATGGAGGCACAGGTAGATACACTTTGCCTCCTTGTACAACCAAAAGAAGGACAACAACAAATGTAAAAACAAAACACAATCAGAGCTGCCAGAACATGGAACTGTATGGAACTCTGACAACCAAGGAGTTAAAGAAGAAACATTCATCCAGACTGGTAGGAGGGACGGAGATGGGCAGCCAGGGCAGAGAGGGCTCCCGGCAAGGTGGCAGGTGGAGGATGGGTGGAGCAAGGTGGCAGCTGTCAGATCAGACGGTCCCACATGTGCATGTGGATAAACAACTGGGGAGCGAGGCAGACCACACAACCCAACATTCCAGCTCAGGTAAGTAAAGCCTTAAAACCTCCGGCTGTAAAAACCTGTGGGGGGGTGCGGTGGTGGGAGAAACTTCCAGCCTCACAGGAGAGTTCATTGGAGAGACCCACATGGTACTAGAATGTACACAAAACCACTTACCTAGGAATCAGCACCAGAAGGGCCCAATTTGATTGTGGGCAGCAGGGGAAGTGACTGAGAGTGAGAGAGAGCTGAGCAAGCGGCATTGTTCCTTTGTGGACCCCTCTCCCACATACAGTGCCACAACACAGCAAAGTGGTTGTCCCACCCTGGCAAATACCTAAGGCTCCCACCCCCCCACCTGCTTATAATGTAACGGGTGCTCCGAGATAAAGAAATATGGCCCAGATGAAAGAACAGATCAAAGCTCCAAATATAAAACTAAGCAATGAAGAGACAGCCAACCTATCAGATGCACAGTTCAAAACACTGGTAATCAGGATGCTCACAGAATTGGTTGAGTATGGGTGCAAAATGGAGAAAAAAGTGAAGGCTAGGCAAGGTGAAATAAAGAAAAATATACAGGGATCCAACAGTTGAGGGAAGGAAACTGGGACTCAAATCAACAATTTGGAGCAGAAGAAAGAAATAAACATTCAAACAGAACAGAATGAAAAAGCAAGAATTCAAAAAAATGAGCAGAGGCTTAGGAACTTTTAAGGCAACTTTAAATGTTCCAACATCTGAATCATAGGGCTACCAGGAGAAGAGGAAGAGCAAGAAATTGAAAACTTATTTGAAAAAACAATGAAGGAGAACTTCCCCACTCTGACAAAAGAAATAGACTTCCTGGAAGGCCAGGAAGCTCAGAGAGTCCTAAAGAAATTGGACCCAAATAAGCACACACTAAGGCACATCATAATTACATTACTCAAGATTAAAAGTAAGGAAAGAATTTTAAAAGCAGCAAGAGAAAAGGAGAGAGTTACATACAAAGGAGTTCCCGTAAGACTATCAGCTGATTTCTCAAAAGAAACCTTGCAGGAAAGAAGGTACTGGAGAGAAGAATTCAAAGTCATGAAAAGCAAGGACCTACATCCAAGATTATTCTATCCAGCAAAACTATCATTTAGAATGGAAGAGCAGATAAAGTGCTTCCCAGATAAGGTCAAGTTAAAGGAGTCCATCATCACCAAGCCCTTATTATATGAAATGTTAAATGGACTTATCTAAGAAAAAGATCATCAAAACTATGAACAGTAAAATGACAACAAACTCACAGCTTTCAACAACTGAACCTAAAGAAGAAAATCAAAAACAAAAAACTAAGCAAACAACTAGAACAGGAACAGAATCACAGAAGTGGAGATCACATGGAGGGTTATCAGCAGGGAGGGGGGATAGCATAGGAGAAAAGGTACAGGAATAAGAAGCATACATGGTAGGTACAAAATAATCAGGGGGAAGTTAAGAATAGTGTAGGAAATGGAGAAGCCAAAGAACTTATATGTATGACCAATGGATATGAAGTAAGGGGGAGAATGCTAGTGGGAGGGGTGTACAGGGTGGAGGGGAAGGGAGAAACAATGGGGCAACTGTAATATAATAATTACTAAAATATACTTTGAAAAAATCTAGATGTATGAATACATTTAAATACAAAACTTAATCCAGAGCAGGACTAGGTGGAGCATCAACATAAAGGGGTGGATGTGGGGCAAGGAGGAACTAGCATGCACCAAGCCCTGTAAGTGGATGTAGCACAGCACATCTGAGGAGCAGAAAGAGCATGAAGATAGCCACTGTGGATGCAGTGCAGAGTGGAGTGGTACAGGTGGAGAGGATGGTGCAACCAAATCACATAAACCCTGGTGGATGATGTCAAGAATTTTGATTTTTGTTCTAAGAGTAATGTGAACTCTTTGAAGAGTTTCATCAGGAATTGTCATAATTATATTTGCAATTCGAAAAGATCAGTCTAGTTCCTGCTGGAGGATGGATTGGGAAGGACCATAGTGAATGCAGAGGAAAATCAAATGCTGGCCACTAATAACTCCAGTAGAAGAGGCTGAGTCTGCAAAGAAGACAAATAGACAAAACAGTAGGAGGAAAACTTGAAGAGGCAAGGCCATCACCAGATTTTATGAGAATTACAAAGATTATTGCCTCTGCAGGAGTCCTGTGTCTGTCAGCATCTGTGAAGCAGTGGCAGGCTAAATTGTGAGTTTGCAGAGTAAAACCTCAAACTCTTCACGGTTCCTGACAGTGTTTGCTGAGAGGCAAGAGGGGTCTGAATTCAGAGCACTGTGAGGAAATTATATTTGGAGATTGGGAATGTGAGAATGATTGTTTTAAATTTTTCTCTTTATCACCAATTTTTATTTACTTAATTATTTATCCTGCTTGAAGTTTGCTGAGCCTTTTGGATCTGTGGATTTGTAGATTTGATCAAATTTAGAAAATTGTTAGTTGTTAGTTCTTCAAATAAATGAATAGGAAGTTCATCTGTGTGTGAAGTGTCCTATTTTATGTATCCCAATATGTTGGATGATGTCTTTTTGTTTCTGATCCATCTTTCTTGAACTTTGACAGTTTAAGATAATGTTTCTGACATTTGTCAACTTTTAAAAATTTGTGCATTTTTAAAATATTATTCTCTTCTTTTAAATAAATATTCCCTTTTGTACCTAATTTTTCATTTATAATTTTGAGTTCTTTATTTTAAAGAGAGTCCACCAAATTGTATAAGTTTCAAGCCAACAAAACCTGGATCTGCCCCAATCACAAGCAGCAGGGCAATAATCAGGACTTGAGACAAAAGTGTCATCCAAAAAAATAGGCATAATATGTAAACATAATTGTTTATCTCTGGCTTAGACAGTTCTTAAGTATCCTTTTCAACTGAGTACCAGCTCCATTTTCCTGGTTATAAAGGTTTACCTGACAGGGCAGCATAAGGCAGGGTGGGGAAGCTATGCCCTCCTAGACACTTAACATAGCCGATGCTGAGTGTTGTGCATACTGAGGAGTTGACATGGGTCCAGTGGACTCACTTGTAGGTCCAAAGTCACATGGTAAGCTGGGACCCAACCCTCCTGACTAGCATTCCACTGTCCGATCCATCCAAGCAGAAGACTTTCATGGCACTTTTGCCAAAATAGCTACCTCAATCTCCTGAACAAAGACCTGAAATCTCACCATTAAAAACTCATTCTTTTGAATCTTGAAGCATTTCTGGACATTTAGCACTGATTATTAAAATATAAATCCCTTGGGGGAAGGTTGTATTCTATAGTAACAATTTTCGTGAAATGAATATGTTAAATTGACCTGGGTTCCCCCTTCTCTCTCCCATATGGGAATTGGTTGTCATCTTTAGCACTGCATTCCTATCTGGTTTTCTGTGGTGTGGGGATTTGGACAGGGTTCTGGTTGTGTGGAGGTGTGTCTCAGGGGGAGAGGCCCAAGGACAACTTCCCTCCTTTGCTATTTTTACTAGCTCTAAGTATGGAAGATGCTAGAATATAAATATTTTGTTACAGTTAGGAAATTAAGAGGCAGACCAAAGGAATCAACCTCAAGTTGTCTAAAATATTAATGTGAAAGAAATTACATTAGAATTAGGAGTGATTGTATTTCTTCATTAGTCTTTAAGGGAGTTTAGTTTCTGTTAAAGTGATTGCATAGTTGTTCAAGAGTACTTAACTTGCCACAGTATGCCTGCATCCCGGACAGTAATGTTAAGGGATTCCTGTAAAAATTTTGGTGTAAGTTAGTGTCTCTAGATTTACTGAGATACTGTTTCTTACACACAGTTCTGTGCCTTTTTATTATTCACATATATAGCCATATATTATTTGACTAGTGCCTTCTCTATAAAAAGTTATGTTTTCCAGACATCTCTTTCTCTGCTGTATTGGCATGATTTTTGGACTGTGGGTCCAGACACTGGAATAAGGTAATAAGGCCACTGGAGAGTGCTAACCTTTCCCATTGTCACTGCATGGTCTATGTGTCTATAAAGATAGTGTCAATTTCCATTCATGTTGGGTTCTTTAAAAACTGTAAAAATGTATTTATAATAAGCATTCAAAGGACTAACTAGAAGATGCAGCAATACTGACATGATCCTCTCACTTCTGAACTGGAATTCTTTCAGTAACAACAGAGTATTTTTCCCTGCACAATAAAATGTATAGCTGCTTTTTATATTTACTTTTTAAAAAGATTTTATTTATTTATTTTTACAGAGAAGTGAAGGGAGGGAGAAAGAGGGAGAGAAACATCAATGTGTGGTTGCTTCTTGTATGCCCCCTATGGGGACTTGGCCCACAACCCAGGTTTGTGCCCTGACTGGGAATTGAACTGGTGATCCTTTGGTTTGCAGGCCAGCACTCAATCCACTAAGCCACATGAGCCAGGGCTATATTTACTTTTTATAGATGTATAGTTGCTTTTTATATTTTGTATGTGAAGCAATTACTCTGGAGAAATATGAATCCTTAATAGAATTCTTGTCAGAAAATTTAAGATTATTCCTCAGCTGCTGTCCCAGATTTACCTATTAATCCTATTAATTCTAGTCTCCCACTTTTCCCCCTTAACCTATTCAAACCACTCTCCACACATTGGCCAGAATCGACTTAACCAAAGGTCATCTGCTTAAAGATAGGTAATAGCTTCCTAGTGCCTCCTAGTTAAAGCTGAATTTTGTTAGTAAGAGAACTGCTCCCTTATCATGCTTGAGCCCTTATCAAAAAATTGAGGGCATTCTTAGCAAAGCAATTTTCACAGGATTTTATGCATTCTTTCTTAGGCCCAATTGCCCTGGGGAACTGCCCATTACTACCCAGGGCTGCAACATCCTCCCGCATTGTTTCAGGCTTAAGTCAGGTGGGGGGAATAAGGCAGCTGAGATATTAGGAGACTTCTTACAGACAGAATAGGGACTCAGGCTATGTTAAAGCCAAGGGGTGAGGGTCCATCACCCCTTTTTCTATAGTCCCCAAGTCCTTCCTTAAGTACCCCATTGTGACCATGCCTGTCTTAGGTCATCCCTCCCTTGAGGAATCATTGGCTAACTAGTCATCTGCCTGGGGCCAAACAGGGTGAAGTAAAGGGGGCAGAGGCAGTGCCCCCGTGGGAAGATAAGCTCTGTCTCCTTAGTGGCTTATAGTCCCAAGATCTTTTACTCAGCCTTAGCCATGGGGGGTTACAGCTTCTGAAACCAGGCAGGGTGGTTCCCAACAGTCTTCTATTTTGTGGCTTTAAAAAAAAAATGTATGGTCTCTTCTGTTATGCTGAAGTTTTAGAAATTAATCCAGTGAAACTATGGACCAATCTTTTTTATGGTATATGCTTTGTGTCATGTGCAAGAAATTATTCTTTCCCATGATCCCATAAAAATATTTTTTTCTAAAAGTTGTAAAGTTTACTTCTGCCATTAATGTCTTTATTTTATTTTTAAATTTATTAAAATTTAAAATAAATTCAATAGGATTTATTTTTGTGTAATGATATGTTTAGGGACCTACATTTGTTTTTTTATCTTCATAATAATTGTCTTCATAACATCTATTAGCTAGTCTATTCTTTCTCCATTTATTATAAATAAGGTTGATTGGAAGCAATTTGTATAAGCAGGGTGACCTGGCTGTTTCATTATAAAATTTCTCAAATTTTAATATTTATGGGTATTTTTTCAAGAGGAATCTTTAGTGTCCCATCTGGATGATATAAGCCTGATTCCAGCATTCTCAGGGTTGAAAGCTCAGAGAGTGCTGTGGTGAGAGAGAGAGGTGTCTCACCCCTCCGGAAGCAGTCTTTTGCTCAATGCCCTTTAAAACATATGCTAGACTCATCCCAGTCATTTGCTGCCTGAAATCTTTGGGTCTTTTTCAACCTCTCTGATTCAAATTGTCTGGAAAATAAACCTCCTATCTCTTATGAGGACAGTTTCCTGTTGGGAGGAAGATGAAAGAAGTCTCATTGTTCTTTATTCAGAATTTTAACCAATATTATTATTTTCATCTTCTTGTCTATTCCTTGCTTCCAGAAACACTTTTCTCTCCCATCCCTGAATCTCTTCTGTGTTCTGATGCAAATCCCTTCTCTATAGACAGTTGGGTTTAAGCTTTTTACAGTAGGTTTAGTTACCACTTCTCCATTTACTTTTTATTTTCCAAAATTTAGTTATCTTTTATCTGCTTGTTTCTATCCTCTGTTTTCTTTGTCCTTCTGGTTTTATACCATTTTAAACTTTCTAATCATTATTTTATTTGGGTATTTGTCCTTAGTCTATTTCCTCTTTTTCCTCCATTCATTTTTTTCTATTTGATTGTATGTTATATTTAGAATGCCATTCATTTTTATATATTGATCTTATATCCATCAACCTCAACAAACTCTCTTAAGAGTTTTCACGCTTTTATTTTTAGAGTTCCTTGAGCTTACTATCTATATAATCTTATCAATGGCTTTATCTCTTCTTTTCCAAATCTTAAATTTTTAATTTTTTCTTGTTTTATTGCACTGGCTACAGCCTCCAATATTGCTTAGGTATGACTCTAGCCTTGTGTCTCATACACGAAGCTTTCCTTCATTCAGCCTTCTCTTCTTACTCCTATGTCCATTTAGAGTGGATTATTCTCTTTTCTGTACACATGAATGAAGACCAGAATACACTTCTATTGTAGCATCTTTTTCCTTGTATTGTATGTATTTGTTGGTATTTTTGAGTTCCTGACTAGACTACAAACTGAGGAAGAAAACCATGTTTCATTCATTGTGGTATCCAAAAAAACATATCTTAGTATGGTGGTAGATATTAACAAGACACTTATCAAAAGAATGTTTATTGCTAAATGAAACATTTCCACAGTTATGAATTTACTTGTGTGGTTATTGAATATCTTTCTCTTCCACAAAACTGTGAACTTCCTTAGGGAATACCGTGTCTCCTTTTGTTTTCTGTTGCATGCCTGCTGCTCTTCTCAGTGTTTGGAACATAGTATTTATTCCTTGTCCAATATTTGATGAATGAATGCATAAACAAATGAACTGAAGTGGGTCAGAGTAGAAAAAAATTCTCTGAAATAAAAGTTACTTAAGTCACATTTAAATGTTTAAAAAGGTACTGTCCTCCAAGGGTTGTATTTTTCCTTCAACAGATTATTAACTCATTCTTGTAGGTGTATTTAGGCTCAGCATTAGAGGTGTCAAAAGTATGCTGACAATTTGGCATTGCTGAAACCTCTAGCTTAAAATATTTTTCCTGGATTTTTTTTTTTTTAGTACTGGAATAATCAATCTATTAACTATTTGGAAAAAACTAGGATTGTTCCTCACAACACACAACAAAGTAAATTCCAGAATAAATTGTTATAATATAAATAGGCTAAAGCAGAAACATAGAGTAACATTTACATAATGTGAGATGTAGCATCTTTTAAAGTATAATGAATGTTAAAAAAATAGAAATAAATGCAGATGAATGCACTGCATATCTAGATATCATATGCTAACTAATAAACATATTTGAAAAACAAATTTCACTTAAAATGCATCTCAAGTAAATTGTGCACATCTTTTCATGAAAGTTAACTAGAAAAAATATTATTTAAGTGTTAAAAGTGTCAACTGCCATGAATAGGGCAGTTACTAAAGATTAAATACAGAAAAACAATACAAACTGCTATCAAAAATATCAATCGACAAATATTAAAATGAATGGGTACATGTTTTAACTGATTCCCTCTGATTTTTTTTAACCTTGGAACATAAGGAAGAGAGTGCTATGACAACCTCAGTTGGGAGAATTTCCCAAGTAATATATATGTCCTGTCTTAGGTAAGAGATAGAATACATATGATAGTAAATATATTTAAGATTAGATATTGAGTATAATTTACATTAAAATGTATAGCAAATAAGAGATAACTGTGTTAAAGCCACAGAAACTTCTGCTCCTACTAAACTGTCTACCTTGACAAGTTAATTCAGTTAAAACAACAATACTTGAGGTCCTATGCTATTTTTTCACATTAAACAAGCCCACTAGACATAAGACCCCACTTCCATGCTTCCACTATTACAACTTTGAGCAGATGGACTGATGGGGAGCTTGGTTCTGTTCTGCTGGTGGGAGGACGGGTGAATGAGGGCACTGTGAAATATCTCAGCCCTAGTCAGCAGCAGGAATATCAATGGTACACACAAGTTACTTGGAAAGATGAGGCTTTGGGAGAAATTCAATCCCTGTACCAATGAGAAAATGAACCCAAAATGCCACCAAATTGTGAACCAACAACAGGCAATTTGTGAACCAATAAAAGAGACTCAACAATTGAGATACGATAGTTATAAACATTTTGGGGCCAAATATTGCACCAAATTATCAAATATATCATGTTTGATTCAGTAGAAAAAAGGAAGGCCTTATGTCTCTAAGGCAATGATTCACAATGGATTAGATACTAGACTCAAAATAAAGTTTAACTAAATTTCTCAGAGAGATCATCTTTTATTGTTTCTCTCTTCAATAAGAAACCCTATTGCCATTTCCTGCTCTACCACCTAGGTTTTTAAAAAATCCTTTGGCAAGTTAACAAATTCAACAGTATCGACATATTTTTATTTTTTAGATGCTAAAAACAAAGAGAGAGAATGTCTCAGTCACTATTTTTATCCTCAACACTTAGCACAGTGCCTTGCACAGAGCAAGCACTCAGTGGACATTTGCTGAATGAGTGTATGAGCGCTTGTTAAGAGCCAGGCACTATGTTAGCAGCTAACAAGGTCCTCAGGAGTTAGGTAAGGTTTTCAGAACTCTCTATTGGCTTTTCTTAGTGTAATTACTGAGTGATTACTAGAAAACCGGAATAAGGGAAAAATGGCTAAATTGGAAGTTATAATTGTTATTCTCAATGATAAAACAAAACACCAGTAAATATATTTGACACTGTTCTTTGCAAACCTGACCAGGCTTACAAACCCTATATAAAATTTAGTAAAGAATGAAGAAAGACGAATGAGCTTCAAATGGTTTTTGGACATAATTTTTATTTAAGCATGGGCTTTAGCTTGGTTCACCCTAGAGAGCAACCTTTTAGTTAAGTTAATAAAGAGTTCAGGGCTACAGGTCCATTATAATGTTGCTGGTGTTGGTACAACTTCATCAGAAAGTATGAATATGACCTGCAGGAAAAAACAATCCACAAAGAGAACACAATGAAAACATCCACTGTTTTACAAATCACTCTGTTACCACAGACACAGGAGGGCAGTTACTGTCAGTAAATCAGCCACAGAGCACTTGAAAAAAATCTTCAGACAAGGAAATGGGAACTTCTTGGTGGGAGACAGGGTTTTCATCCACAATTTTTAGGTAGAAAATATTTCAAGGTCAAGCATTTTTCTTATCCACAAAACAACGCTAAACCAACATACATTTTAAGGAGTATATTAAAGGAGATACAATATCTTCACAACTATCTTCTTGAGTAGGTATTTCAATGAATTTTCTGTAGAATATAAGTAGCCTGAAATTCAGCAGCAAATATTGCAACATAACAAGTAAATACAGCATCCATGTGTTATATTGTAGAAGAGAATACACAAAAGGACATTGATAATTTAATCATATAAAACATGACAGATAGCTGAAATACAGTCCACTTAAATAACTTTGTGACCACGAATGGTAAATACTGCTAAATGCCATTTTAAACATAAAATCTCTTAAATTTTTGTGCTTCAACTTTTTCTGTTAAGCTATTTCTTATTTTCAATACTGCCACTGTAACTGGTATTATAAGATCACAATTTTCACAGACACATCAACATGAAGACATTTACTAGTGAGAAAATAAGTCACTTATCATTAGTTCACAGTGTGGGAAAGTGGTGTACACTTGGTCGTGAGAAGGGCTTTCAGTTAATTGCTAAGTCCTCCACGGAAATTTCCTGGTATCAGATGCAATGAGAGATGTAAAAGAATGAAAATCAACATATCACATGTTGAGAGGAAAAATAACATTTTGATTCTTCATGGGTATCGTCTAAGTGACCTTCGTCTTCTGTTGTAGAAGTGCCTGAGCCCATGTTGCCGTGAAAAATTCATCATGTAATTTTGTTTGCGGGTGCTGTTAAAATCAGAAAGGCCAGAGGCCAAGAGGGAAAGAGGAAAGAACATGTAAGTCCAATCATTGAATGTACAATCTAATCTAAGTCCTAAGTAGCCCTGATATTTATTTGAAAAATTTCAAGGTTAACAAGTTGTAAGGACATTACTATCCCAGGACAGAAGTTCGGCACTTGTATCCACTGTTTTTGGCCTTGAAGAAATCCCCTTCGACTGATACGTGAGCTCCAAATGAGAAAAAAATGGCAAATTCTCTTTATTCATAGCAAAAGTGTACTGATACTGTTTTGGGATTTTTAATTTTATTCTTGAACCTTTTCTGAAAACACTTACTTGGGTGAATTTTACTTGAGGGATGTGTGCTGTAACCCATTACCTTATTTAAATATATCTTTAATAGGTAGGAAACATAATTTGATTCCTTTAGCAAACATTTTTACTGAAAACTTAAAAAGCAAAAACAAACAAAGGAAAAACGAATTTGTTAGCTGAATCAGCTTGACATTCCTACTGTACACAGTCTCGAGGCAAATGAAGAAATGAGATTTTTTTCCTGATTGTTGAATTCTACTGCCTCCCTCAAGCAAGTATCGGGAGAAAGAATCCTGTTACTTCTTTAGTCACAAAATATTCACACTGGTACTGGCTGTCCTCCTTCCTGCCAGCCCCTAGGTCACCTGTGGGCCTTTCCCTGAGCTCCTCCAGGGGCTCCTAAACTAGCCTTCTTATTGTCTTTCCTCATGAAACACCACTGAAAAGAAACGACATACTAAGATGTGTAACTGCATCTCTGTGTGTGTATCTTCCCACATACACATGGAGTGGATTTTTTTTGAATTGGCTAATGTTCTACTGATTTGTAGGAATGCAGAGTGTGCCAGGGGTTTGGAGAGCAGGTACCCATTGGTCCAGTCTTTCTGAAATGCTGCTCGGCAGGACCTCCCAAATGTCTTTTTCTTTTTAAAAAATTTTCAATTAAAGTTTACATCCAATGTTATACTAGCTTCATGGTGTACACAATAGTGGTTAGACATTTACATAACTTATGAAGTAATCATCCTTGTAAGTCTAGGATCCACCTGGCACCATTCATAGTTACTGCAATATTACTGACTATATTCCCTATGCTGTACTATACAGTCCTGTGACTATTTTGTAATCGCAAATTCATGCAGTAGGCTTTGGCACACAAGTTTCAGTAACTTTCCCTCAAATGCTGGCTTTACCTTGTTAAAAAGACATTCATAATCCTCTTGTCTGTGGAGCAACATCTAAGTCAATTCAGCCAGATATTTCAAGTCCTCTACACATTTAATCTTATTCTCTTTTTTCCAGTCTTTCTTCCACTACATCTGTACACAGAATGCTCTATCCACATTCACCTTGAACTTCTTTCATCTGCCTCATTTGCCAATCCCCAACATCACTTTCTGAATTTATACTATTTTTTCAAGTATTACTTTTATTTATTGCTCATGTCCTCCAGAATTGATATTCCCTCTATCTTGAACTCTCAATAGTGCTTATTTTCTGCTTTGAATGGAGACTGTTTATGTTCACATTTTGGCTCCCCACGACTAAACTTCTATAGCAGCCTGTCCCCCAACTCCCCACTCCCACACCACAACCCTGAGCCTCCTGCCTCACCAGTGGGTGGTCAAGGCATGTTTGTTGAACTTTTGATGACTTACTGATTGGATTCCTGTTGTAAATCATTACTCTTTAACTATAAGGAATAATTGCAAAGTTAAAGCAATGAAAATTATTCTGTTGTAAACATGTTTAAAGATAAAAGGTACTCTAAGAGAATTTAAAGCAGTTAAAATATTTTACATGAAAAAAGATAAACTCAGAACACTCAAGATATTTAGTTCTATAAATGAAACAAAAGAACATTTAATTTAAATAAAAATTGATGTCCATATTTAATAGCTTTAAGGCAACTTCTCCATATAACTATTTATTATGTATTGTTTAAGTTTTCCATTTTTACATGTGAGAAAATACATATTAACAGGTTTTACATCATTAATACCTTGACTATCTCCCAGCATGGAAGCTTATATCTAATTTAGGGGCATTTTGATTTACTGGATGACTTTTAATTTTAAATAAATTTATGTTCAACAGCATATCTTTAGCCCCTTATGAATGTTTATGTGCCCACAGCATTTGCTGTAGATGTTTGCAGTAGATGCCTGGTGTTTATGTAGTCATGTTAAAAATGGCCACATTTTCAAAGCATCCTTAAAATTGACTAATGATTTCTCATGTAAAACATAAATATTTTTGGAGTTAGGTTGGAATCTAATGAAGCAGGCTTTTCCAGTTCATAAGATTTTTAAAATCAAGCGCCATGGCAAGCTGTATCACAATGCCGTTCTTCCTGTAGGGCCATTTAACAAACTGACGTGGTTATTAAATGATGATTGAGGCTTCTAAACTGTCCAACTTACAGGGTTGGGCACTAGGGGAATTTTAAATAAGTTTGAAGATACGTTTATTTTCTGTGTGGAGCAGATATGTGAGCCTATTTTTGTTTTTGATATACATAGATGGATATAGATGGATAGTCATAGCTAATGTAACCAAAATAGTAATAACTTTGATAGAATTTTAAAGATTTCTTCACTGCAATTATAGGGAAAGTAATTTTTATTATCAGTCTAATGAAAGCAGTTAATATTCAACCCAAGGCATATCAATTATGCTACTTGATATGAATTTGCTTTGGCTGTGGACAGAACTAGGCCCATTTAAAAATTCTCTCATTATGGGTAAGTCATTGAAAGAAGGGAGAAGGACCACCAATGGCTTCTTGGAAATGCTAACTTAGATTTCCATGACTAAGTAGGGAGGTTGGGGACTTTGCATATGAAATTATAAAATGCTTATCTATTTCTGCTTAGGAAATATGGATATTGCAAGATTGTTTAAGAACTAGTGACTCTGTGCTCTTCTGAACTGTTACTCTTCACTGGAGCCACTATCTTAGGTCATTTATTATTATGAAAAATTCAACTGATTTTTAATATATTCCATAGGAAATGGGAGAGTCTTGGGAGATATAATTTTAACTCACAGAAATGTAGGCATTTTTACTAATTAGTAACTAATTTATTTATTATCAAAGCATATGATCCAATAAACAACATTGTATATAAATGCAGACACAAGAATCCAGAAGACTGCCATGTCTTTCAGAGAAAGATTGGTAACTGCAGGATGGAACACTGCTATTGGAGCTAATCTGTGCAACTTGGGTGCAGAGAGAACGCTGCATACTTTACTTTCAGGGCCATGCATTTTCAGGAATATGACAGGTAAATAGATGTGGGCTCATATAGCTCACAAATTTAAAGATTTCATATCTTTCCTCTGCTAAATGAGAATGTCTGATGATGCATACCACAGGGAGTTGTAAGGGTTAAATGAAAATGTAGTATAACATACAAATGTTTAATAAATGATAACCATTTTACCTTCTTTCCTAAGTATCTCCATTAGAGAACAAATGCAAATATATGTTAAAGAAGGCCGATTGTACCTAAGGATAAAATCTAGAACTCACAAATATTATGGATAAATCCACTCCCTTCTGCCAATTCATTTATTAACTTAGAATGGAATTGAGAAGTAAGGCACCCTTCTACATCTGCAGCAAATCGATCTTTTAAAAGACATCACATTTAATCAGACACCTAGCTCTTTTGCACACATTCCTATTTTCACTTTCTCTTCATAACAAATATATAAGCTATGACCACTTCAAGAGCACCTAATACAGCTCCAGGCATGGAGTGGAACTGCTTCCCACTGAAGGAATGCTGACTAGCACTCCTGTCTGTGCTGCTGTGCTCAATATTGTGTACAATTGAGAACTGTCACAATTTGGCTGAATTCCATGTTTACATGATACAGGTTTCAAACACTCCTGTATATCTCAATATCATCTATAACTTTGTTTTCATAGTTTTTTCAACTACAAAGGTCTTCAACAAAACTTAGTTAATGCAGGTACAGTGAGGAAACTATTAGTAAACATACCTCAGAATTAGTAAGAGGACTTACCTTACTCTAGTGGAAAACCAATGACAGCAAATAATGAAATATAACACAAGTTAAAAAATGCCTTTCAATACATGCAGCACTGTGATTAGTCATAAAAGTCTGATCAGGTTTAGACGCAATATAGGACTTTTCATCTCTTTTGAAAATAAAAATTAAAGATGTTATTCCTTATTCTTCTATACCTAATATATATAGATACTTAACTTTTTAATGTAATGCAACATGCAATATTTGTTCATAACCATATGTCAAGGTACATGTAGCCATAGTACTATATTTGGCATAAATGTTGCATATAAAGTATAAATATAAAATTACTGGCTTAATAACTACCACTAATTTTATTATCTGATTTTTAAATTATTTACATTTTAGAAAATACTTATTCCTGAATATATTAAGGAATGAGATTTTAAGAATATAGAAGTCCTCTGTATTAGATAACAAATTTAATAAAGGACAAATATGCTCTGCAACAAACATAATCTCCTCATCTCCATAAATCATTTGTGCCAAAAATGTGACAGTATTTTGATAATGAATAGCATAAAGAGATGGTCATGATGGCATACATATAATTAAAATCTGATAAATGCATTTAAGGCCATAGTTAGCAACATATTGGTTTTCAATTTCCAGTAAATGTGGTAATAATTTACTTTTTTCGTAAGTCAATTCACACAGGCTAACTCTTTACTAAGCAATTTGCTTTCAAGGTACGCATGCAAAAATTGGCCCACTCCATTATACACATGACAGCGTGTGACTTAGACACGTACACAGGAAATGTGATGTGGAAATGAAATGCATAGTTTGGTGAGGGAGATTCTTAGGATAGAAGTATGAGTGCCCAACAAAAGAAATGAAGACAAAGAAGTCTCTTTTATCCTAAGAAGAACCTCACCAGCATGGATCTTGTGAGGGATCTGCCCAAATGTATTCACAACACCTACTGAAAAACATATGTTCTATACTAATGAATGAATTCAGAGAAATTAGGTTTCTGACACTTGATTGTCAATGATTGTGTTATGCTACATCATTCAGACTTTGCAGAATGAGGACTTTTTGGTAAGCTAGTGAGGCTGGAAAAAAGTGATCTGTCAGTTTAGTTCATCTGTTCTATGGCAGATTACCAGGGCTTAATCACCATGAAGCATTTTTCATGGGCAGGTTTTATTGAAAAACATCAGAGTGGGAAGATTACACTCTCAAACAAGCATGAAACATAAGTGACTTTGCTTGTTAAATGCTAAACGGTGGTTTTTACCTCTATGGTGGAGGCTTGTCATACTGTACATCCATATTTATGAAACTCAAATCCTTTTGCAGGGAGTATTTTACAATTAAGCCATTAAATTAAAAACATATTATGAATCTTGTTCATTTAGGATGAATTCCTAAACGTTGAAACACTTACAAAAGTACTAAATTTGTTCTCACCAAATTCATGTGTCTTCTTAGTTAAGTTAATACAGGCAGTGCTGAGATTAAATCCAAAATACCATGCGTGACCAGTTTGTCCTGCTAGGGATTTTTAGCATGTGTCCTGAATGCACATGCACAAAAGTGACACTGTGGCAATAAAGCTAGGTTAGGGCCAGTCTGCACTCAGAACAGCAAATACATTTAAAAAATGTATACCCCCAACCATCAGTTGCAAAAACATATCAGCATGTTCAATTAAGTAGGGCTTGTATCTCTTTAGATTTGGACCTCAGTCTCCTCCTTTCCCCTCCACACCTGAGAGGTCAACATTACTAGTTTATATAACTAAGTGTTATTATATAAAAGTATAGTGAATGGAGATGATATTTTGAATTAATAGGAATTTCTGGGAGTATTCACCTTTCTATTTCTAAATACACACCTGTAGTAGCAAAGCTATGATTAGTAATATTGTGAACTGTGACATGAAATTTGGCTAGCTTCTCTGTGCCTCATTTGGTTGAAAGACACTCTGGAAAATTATTATATTTTATTTTTCTAAATTCTCTGGAATTTTCATTTTTTAATTTTAAGGTCATAAAACAATGAGTTAGAGTGATTATTTTGTATAGCTATCAAGGGCACATTAATTAGTGAATGCCTTAAAACTTTTTGTGACTCTTCTGAAAAGAAATATTTGAAAGGGTACAGTGGCATAAAAAAGTTAACTCCTAAGGCAAGAGCAAAACATCAAAAACATATTTCTGAAAATATGTATTCTTTGTACTGAACGTTTTAAACAACTCATGTATTGAACTCAGCTTCATGAAGTATTTCTCTCCAAAGAAGAAAAAAAATAAAGTCCTTTAATTTTAACAAATTTTTGAATTGCCATTAAAGAGATAGCATCTGCTTTTAAAGTTATGTGAGTAATATATAAATAAAATTACATGGTGGTATATACAAAGTTACAATATTTAAATTGTTCACTGAAAGAAGATACTGACTACAACTCTTATCATGCAGCAGTGATGTGTGGCAGTGCTCTTTTATCATTTGAAATGTTTTCATGTCCTGACAGTTTGAGACAATAATGTAGAATAAAAGCAGAGAGGTGCCTGGTAAGTTATAAATTCTTCAAAGGATTAAAATTCTGGAGCTGGAATAAAAGTGAAGTCTTTACAAATACAGATTGCCCCAGAAAAATACCAGAAACAACAGGTACAATCAATGTGATAGATTTCATATCATCTGAGCTTGATTCTTGTAATAATATCATGATGCTGGTAGCTGCTTATAAAAATTAATACCAACACCAGGTATTCCAGAAGGCTTCTTTGGGAGTTATGTGGTGAAGCTGGTGTTCTGAGGGCCTCAGGGGCATCAGGTCAACAAGGAGCAGAGAACAGAGTTCTGCTTCTTAGTTGTGAAGAAGTTATTTCATACCAGGGGAGCATATTTGCACTTCTGACCCTGCCTACTCTTTAACTGTAGTCCATGGGACGGACTTATGGTGATATACCTCTGAAGTTCTAAATAGATAACTGCAATTGCTGGGCTGGGTAGCAGGAGAAGAAATGTCTGCTCAAACATATGCTATACTAAGCATTGTTATGTCTACCACAGGGCAGTGTTAGCATCCTGCCTCATCTGAGGAATGTTAAATTTTGAAGTTTCCATAGGAGGTGGCAATGCTTTGTCCAGCACAGGAGCCCACTAATGTAAACTGTCTTGGCAAGAGACTTGAAAGGTATAAAGTGATTATTGACTTAAAATTTGATTCTCAACCAGTTTATTAGTATCACCTGAGGTGCTTTAAAAAAGACTGATGCTCAGGTTCTGCTGCAGATCAATTTAAATCAAGTCATCTTTAGGGGTGGGCCTGGGCCTTGGGACATTAGCTGATGCTTCCAAAAGCTCCTGAGGGCTTCAGTCAGATTGAGAAGCACTGCTCTAAAGAAAAAGCAGCCAGGGCAGAATAGCTCTAGGGATGGTTTTTGGTTTATTTGGATCTCTCTCTCTCTGGCCTTACCATATATTTATTTATTTTAGAAACCAGGTTAATCTGTTCTCCTGGATTAATGTAGCCTGAGGAAATCAACATTGAAATAAAACATCAGCCTCATATATAGATTCAAATGAGTCTGGACTTTTATTTTAAACTTCAGCTTTGTCTTGTGGAGGCAGAGCCCAGCAAGTTGTCCAAAGCAGCAGAGCGCACAGTGGGGGCTTGTGTAGGGACCAGGTTGCTCTTGGATTTGGGATTGATATGGATGCCATGCAAGCAGGTGCCTCAGTGAAACTAAGACAAGGGCCAACTCAAGACTGAAAAATTCAGCTCATGGCTATGATTGAAAGAAAACAAAGCTGGTAGTTTTCCTACCAATTAATTGTTTAAATTTGCTTTCAAAATGACTGAAATCAGCCAAGGGACTGATTTCATTTTCGATTTGGTAAACAGAATGAACATTTGAACCTATCTACCGAGAAGATTCGCCTCTCCTTTCCAACCACTTGGAGCCACCAGTCCGAACCCGTCCAGACATAAGCATTCCAGTTCTACAGGAACTAGATTGTTAGAGAAAAAGCAAGTCATCTCTCTGTGAAACAGTCAACCCGGCTATGTGAGAGTGGTGCTCATCTTATTGTATGGGAGAAACCGAAGGGGAGTGCCCTTTACTTGTTAGGTGCCGGGACTGGTCAGGAGGAATTTGAAACTGGGAATTCTTTGTTCTAGTTGCAAACATGTCATTAATGGAAGAATGCCTCAGGCATCCATGGCTGAAACAGGTGTTTGTAACTGGGCACATTAACTAGTAATAGTCTGCAGATTAACCAATACAGACCACTTCCCTTTTCAGGATGTCATTCCATTTTATAAGGCAACCAGCTCTGGCAAAGGCATTGTTTCCCATTTATCTGGAGACTTCTGTTTGATCAAATTTAACTAATATTGTCACATCTTTAAATCAATCTTTTGTTAATCGAGTTTTCTAAGGTACATCAAATTGCATTCAGGGCTTTATTACTCCACATTGACTTGAGTTATAGATTGCAGATGCCAAAGACTATAAGCCAAAGTCCCGAGGGCATCTCTTCAGGATCAGTTCTAACTGAATTAAGGAGCATGCCATATCAAAGGAACTTCAAACCTTTCTAAAATGAACATGGGGTGCTACAAATCAGATACTCACAGGACTACCTCCACATGGTCCAAAGCCCATTGATCATGACCTGTTCCATTGTGGCGTGGTTGCCACCAGCGCAATAAAACTCCTTTCATCCGTGCCTCCCTAGGTGACAGATAGAAGGACAAAGAGGGTAAACAGTAGAAAACAGAGAACTTTCTGGTATATGCTTTCCAGACTTCAAATATAATAGGTTAATCTAAATCAACAAAACTTTGGGTATGGAATTCAGATTTGCTTAGGTCATAGTACTCTCCTGAGCAGCATTAAATTTTATTGGCTACTCAAGGGCTTGGGATACTTGTATATCTCTCTCTCTTATTCCCCTTGCTCTCCTAGTACAGGGAAGAGCCACACTTTCAGCCAATAAACGTGATGTGCCTCCTGTGTGGGCACTGTGCTGTATTATAAGCTAGGGGTACAAAAGTGACAAAAAAAAAAACTAAGCAAAAATGACATAACTGCTTATCTTTACAAAATTTTATATAAGTGTACCCAGCAGAAAATTTAAAATGCTGCTTTCAATCCCCCCACCACCCTTGACATCACCACACTGTTGTCTGTGTCTATGGGTCATGCATGTATGTTCTTTGGCTAATTCCTTCACCTTGTTTCATCCAGTCCCCCCTTCTGCCTCCCCTCTGACAGCTGTCAATCTGTTTCATAAGTTCATGCCTCTGTTTCTATTCTGTTCATTAGTTTATTTGTTCACTAGATTCCACATATAAGTGAAATCATATGGTATTTGTCTTTCTCTGACTGGATTATTTCACTTAGCATAACAATCACCTGGTTCTTCTATGCAGTCACAAAAGGAGACACCTGTAATAATGTTAGCAATAAAAAATAAACAAAAAATTTATTTTTACTCCCCCCCAAAAAAAATCAAAATAAGAAATGTTGGTTTCTAAATGACTAGAAATACTGGTTAGGGTATGTTGCCTGTTGTTCTCATAGGAAACAGTAACACGACTTTGGAGATCAGGGTTAGTCTTGGTTCTGTCACTACCTATGCTTGTGGTGTAGATCTAGTAACTTCACCAGACTTCTAGCTCAAATTCTGATTCTCAGGGATCTTGTGTGAGGCAACCCCTCTCTACTTGTGCCACTTACAGGGGGATGTTGTACGACACTCTCTGAGCCTGCATGAAGTCTTTGGGCTGGTGCTGCGCGATGACGTGCCAGGTGATCCCGTTGTTGACGCTGTACTGCAGCAGCACGGCCTTGTCCACTGTGTGGGGGCCACTCAGGTCGCTGTTGCAGCTGTCTGTCTGAGAAGTGCTCCCAATTTGCAACACAAACATGATTTTGCTGAAAAACACAGGGAGAATCATCTTTAAACAAGAGTCAGGAATTATTAAAGGAGTTATACTTTCTAATTTAAAAATAATTCTTGTTCCTAAAATCCATAATTCCCTAGTTCATAATATAGTAAAAACAGAAGCAATCAGCCTTATGACTAAATCACATTAGTAGTAAAATATGTTTGTATTATATTTTACAGTATGCATATGAAAAATAATGCCCAAAAGGTGAGTTTTCTTTTATTTTTATTTTTATTTTTGTTTTTAGAGAGAGGGGAAGAGAAGGAGAAAGTGAGGGAGAGAAACACTGATGTGAAAGAGAACATCAATATGTTGCCAGGCACGTGTCCCAACCAGGAACTGAACCAGTGACCTTCTGATTTGCATGATGATACTGACCCTGCTGAGCCATATCAGCCGGGGTGCAAAGGCTAGTTATCTACAAGAATAAAACAATTCTGACTTTCAAGGTCTGTCTGTCCTTCTTTCCATGACATTAGAAATCTTGTTAGAGTATTTCACTTGAAACACCTTCTATTCTCTGAAAAGTATTACGAGCCAATGGGCAGCAGAGAACATGAGAGAGCGAGGAGTAAAACCACAATATTTATGCTACATAGTTTTTTTTTACAAATACAATAGCTCCAAGGTGGATAACATCTACACAGGTGTTCCAATGGATAAGTCATCATGCCTGTTTTAGGAAAGGGTGCCTGGAGAGCATAGCAGAGAGAACACTGACTTGGATGTGCAGGCTCTGGACCACGCCTGCTCTTTTTTGACATGTCCTTTTGCTTTTCACAGGCATTTTTGCCCATAGAAGACACAGTTTTAAACATAGGAGACCTAGCCTCAGTGATGAATACAGTAATCCCATTTAGGGTAGGTGATCAAATAAGGCACTAGACTTAAAATTTGTAAGTGCATAAATTAATTTAAAACAAAGTTGCTTATACAAGATGATGTGTAGTGTTAACTAAGCAGATAGTGTAGCTCTATATGGGGTCAAGGAGAGTGTCAAGTTGTCTCTAAGCACATCTTTTTGGTAGGAAAAAATGGGATGGAGAGACACATCTTTTGGCATATCCATAGTTACCATATAAGAATTAATTATATTATATTTTAATTGTTGATCATATTGAAGGCCTCTAAACCTGCCTTTCTGCCTCTGAAAATAAATTACTAATATTTTCCAAAGTGAAAAATCTGAAGAAAACATCTACATTTTTATTAACCAAATACCTAATTCTCAAATATATTCATAGCTACTGAACACTTTTCAGCATTCAGGTAATACTCTAACCCAGTACTTTGCAATCTTCAGAGAACCTTGGAATCTCTTCTTGGATTCTATAGACAAAAAGCTGTGTGTTGCACTGGCTGAGAGGCTGAACTGGGAAGAGCAGGGAGGGGCAGGTAGGAAATCCAATCTTCTTGGGGTCTCTTTTTCTTTGTTGCTTTCCTAGTTGATTTACAGTCTCTGTCTACCATATTCTGCATTAATATGCAGCTCCTACTGCATGTGAATTTTTCAAGTTCTCATCCATCATGCATGTTCCACTTCTATCTATTATAACTACATATACTGGATATAGATACACGTTTGTGTGACTGCAAATCTACCTCTCACATATATTTACATTTATATGCTTGCAAATGGTCAATATTAAGTTATCTATATAGATTATCTGTAGCCAACTTGTTATTTTACTTATTTTCAACTTTATTGAGATATAATTGACATAAAACATTGTGTAAGTTTAAGGTGTACAAAGGGTTGATTTGACATACTTATCAATTTTTGATATTTGGTCATTTCTCTAGGCTTATGCCTATGTCACCACTACTCAGTATATGTGAAGAAATATAAGGTTATGCTGTAATAAGTGGAAGTAAAGCATAATCATGGGTTGTGAAAACATACTGTTTCCTCATACCAAATTCAAATGACACTTAGGTTTCCACTGCTCAGTGATGCCTGTGCATTAGTTCATGATCACATCTGACAGACAGTGTATGTCTGAACTGTGCCACAGGAGTTGTGTTACCTTGCACGAGTGAGATCCAGAGGTTTGGTGGCAGCCTGCCTTATCTGACAGCCATTGAAATAGAGCGAGTCTCCATGAGCGTAGGGTGCCAGCTGCCCACAGCCACTTCCTATCACTCCACCTTGGATGGTCTCCCAGTTTGCCTCAGTGACTCTTGCTGACTCAAAATTATCCTTAATATAACTGGGAAGGTCGTGACTAAAAATGGAGCAATCATCACCTAGAGGTAAGGAGATAACAGCACAGGTTAGCTGCAAGGAGCAGAATCATCCAGCAGAATTATTAAGAACAAGTATTGGATTTCAGATTTAATCCATTGTTGTAACTGCAAGAATGACAAAATACCAAGCAGGTGTAAACTCCCTGAAATAAATGTTTTTCTTTATTTTAGCAATTATTGGCTAACATTGTTGAAATAAATCCCATCATTTCTGAGTCAGTGTTTACTAAAAAAATGTAGTTGCTAAATACTTCTTGCTCATGTAAATCTTAAATACTACAGTATCCAGCCGGGACTGCATGTTTACCAATGATAGGTCTCAGTAGGGAGCTCTCACCCTGGCATGAGAAGCCAACGTAATATCTTTTCCCCTACCATGATTTTGTGGCAGAAAATAAGAAAAATCCTGTTTTTGTCCTTCTAGCTCTATACTCAAGGATTCTTGAGAGCAGAAATCTGTATTTTGTTCCTTATTGGACTCTAGCACCTAGCACAATACTCAGTACATATGATATTCAGTAATGAAGCTGGGATAAATAAATGCATAATGAATGAACTGGAAGCATCTCTCAGAGACCACGAGCTGAAATATTGGCATTTAAGTAAGATGCTACATTAGCAAATGTGTGTATGCTTGTGTTTCCCCTTGCTTTATTTGAACAGCCAACTTTCCTGAATGTCCACAATAGTTTAAAGTCAAAGATTATAGAGGTCTGCTGCATCAGGGAGAGGGAAAATTCCAGACATCTAGGACTCTTGTGAGACATCTAATTTGTCCATTTGCGTAAAGATCAAATTCTCCAACTGATATACAGACAGACCCAGCCAGTCTCAGCGGTAATGAGACCAGGGGAAAAAGATGACCATTAGGTAGTTTCTAAGATAAGAGATATGCAGCAGTCTACATTAATCACACTCATTTCATTTGCAGGAAAGGAAGTAGCATCAATGAAGAACTCTAACCAGATTCTGCTCCAGAATACAAATCTAAGGATTCTTTCATTGTATACTTGGGAAATTGCATAATTCTGTCCCCTTTGGATAAGTCACAGAATTGTGAGAGACAGAGAGGCTGACTGGAAAGAACCACCTGAGCAACAATCTTCATTCTGACACTTACTCTCTGTGATCTTAGGCAAGCTACTTAACCTCCCTGTCTCAGATTTTTTTTTTTTTTACCTGTAAAGTGGGAATAATTATATTAGCTAATTTATGGGAATACTATAAACAGTAAATGATTCTGCTGAATGATTGGTAGATACTGTGTAAATAGTAAAGCAAGAGACAATGTAAGAATTCATTCAAAAGAGATTTGTTGAGCATTGCTATAAATCAAGAGGTAGTCTCTGAGAATATGATATAGTCTGAGAATACAATGGTAATTACGTAAAGTGAACTTTGTAACAACAGAGGCAGAAACCTCTTGGAAACATCTCATGGGAGGAACACAGGGATGCAGGCCTCCTAACAGGCTGACAGAGCAATTTCCTATGGTGTCAGGAGTTGAGTAGATTCTCTGTCCTAAGTATACACAGCTCCTAGAAACCCAAGCACTAAAAGCTTTCCTTCCTTCCATCCTCCCTCCTTCCCTCCCTCCCTTTCTTTCTTTCTTTCTTTCTTTCTTTCTTTCTTTCTTTCTTTCTTTCTTTCTTTCTTTCTTTCTTTCTTTCTTTTTTCTTTCTTTTTGTCATGAAGGGTTTTTTGTGACTAGGGAAACAGAACATCTTGAGTTGTCAGCTACATATTGGGATGGCAGTGGCAGCTGCTGTTGGGAGAGTCTCTGGGAGAGAAGGAATGTTGGCAGCTAGGTCAGGAAGGAGAGGGGACCCAAAGTGAAAGTGTGGGGGCAGGTGTGAGGACAGGGAGTTATATGGAAGATGGGGAATATGGGGGACTACAGAATTCCTGAGTAGATAAAATCTGCATTAAAAATACCTTAAGGAACATGGCATTAAATTGTCTTTGAAAATTCATCCCAAAGGGAAATAACTTTGTGATCAAAGAGTATGCCATCTATCTCAAATCCCCCAGGCTGGGTTTCTGTCCATTGCCTAGTGGCCTTTGCATTCACATTGAGATAAGGAGAACCTCATGCTCTCCTGTATTAGAAAAGGCAGTCTGGGATCCAGACCTTGGAAACTCTCATCACAGATGCAGATGGCACCAGTGGTACAGTATCCACGTCCGTTGCAGAGCTTGGGACAAGCCTCTCCGATGTACACATGGTCAATCGCCCAGCTTTGCTTCTCAGTTTCTTCCCCCTTCTGGATCCAACGAAATTGTGTTGCACTGAAAGTCCCACAGAGAGCAAGAGAGATTCAGTAGGTTGTTATTTCCCACGGCTGTGTCCAACCTCTAGCCCTGCGAATGGGGTCTATATCTGGGAAAAGGGCTTTCCAAACTTCTCCTTCAAGCACTGACTGGTAGAGGAGAATGAATGTGTACTCCTCAGACTTGGGGAGTATACCCCAACATGCTATTCGGGAAGCTTGTGCCTTCTCTGAAAATTTTATGTGATTTTCTGTATGCTGTTCTGTAATTGATCTGTGCCCATTTTTCCTACAGAGATATATCATTTTCTAAATCTTTGAGTAAAATGAATGCTGTTCTAGGAAGACTGCACTCCATTATGTTTACCCTGCATCTTTTCATAGCCCAACTGACAACGCACACCCCAGAGGGCATTTGTGTCTGGCATGAGCCAGACATGGCTTGGGGTCATTCCTTGGGATCACAGAACACTGGGGCAGATATGGTGCCAGCTCCAGGTCTTTGGGGATCGGTGATTTGGGGCCTGTGATTGAGTTTGGCATGTGCTGTAGTATTTGGTCAAAAGAAAATTTGAGATCTATGAGTCATTTACAAATGTGACTCTCTTTCTTCCTATTTCTTCTGGGGACATCATGAGAGGAAGAACAGAAGAGGGGACAGGGTACTAGGGCTGCAACTAAAACTCCAACCTCATTTTATCAATTGTTCTCAGGTCACTGTATGAGCTCTGTAGAGATTGCCAGAAAATTCTGCAAAGTTTACTTTAGTGTGCAGCCTACCTGGAGGAGACATGATCAGGCAGCTGAATGGTGATTCTCTTCCAGTTCGAGCTGTTGACAGCATTGTAGATGGTGGCTTCATGGAACTGGAAGGGGGAACAGCCAATGCTGTTTGAAGAGGAGGGGAGGCATTGGCTCTGAACAAGCTGCCAGGAATCAGACCTGCAGAAACCAAAGACATTGCACTAGGCAACTCTTAAGATAAATATATGACCTGTATAATATGAACATAATGCTTTGGGTTTGTGTTAAATAAAGATACTTTAATAGGACTTTCCTATTTCCTATATATATTTATAACTACAGACAATACAAAGAAAACAATTCCACACAGATATATTCTAACTCTTTACAAGTAAACAAATATATTCACAAGCAATAGAATAAAGTAATGACATCCATGGTGCTGCATTCTAATGGCTTCCTCCTACAGATGCTGTTAACAGAAACATACCTGGGGTCGACTGACAGAATTCTCTCTCTTACCAAACTTCACTCACTATAATTCACTTCTAAAAGTAGTGGTGGTAGACAGGCCTATCAACACCATAAGAAGGTAAACACTGTGTCAGACTTTCTTTGACATAGCTATTATGCTTTCAGAGATGTGACCCTGGCTGAAGCATATTCAGATCTTTCATTGACTTAAATTTTTGTTAAGATTGGTTGAAAATGAGTAAGATGAATAAAGGAGGGTTCTACTTTGATGACAAAGTGTAGTGTCTTACTTATTTTAAAATGCAAAGTTTGTATGAAAATAGCTTTTTCTTGGTTTAAAGAAAAAATTGAAAATAAGAGGTGTAGATTTTATGTTAATGAAATTTGTACATGTGAAATACACATAAACTGACTTTTTAAAAATCCTCACCTGAGGATATTTTCTATTATTAATTCTAGAGAGGGGTAGAGAGAGAGAGAAACATCAATGTGAGAGAGAAACATTGATCGGCTGTGCCCAGGCCTCCCATACGTGCCCAGGCCAGGAACTGAACCTGGAACCTTTCGGTGTACGGGACAACCCTCCACCCAACTGAGTCATCTAGCCAGGGATGAACTGATACATTTAATACAAAATATTGTTCCTTTGTAAATAGTTGCCTTAAAAGTAGACAACCATTTGAAGTGTGTATTCAACTTTGGAGGAAATGTAAAAATTTTTTTCATGAACCTTGCATCCTTAGTGTACTCCAGCAGTACGGAATGAGGGTCACCACAAGCCATGGCTTCACAGCCCACTACAATCTAAAACAAACATAAACAATCAGTATGTATCAGGCAAATTAAATAATGTCTATCATTAATAGAAATCCTATCTGTCTTCATCATGACTCTGATCAATAGTCAAAAAATATTCATAGAAGCATTTGCAAAGAGGCCTCCCAGACACCATTCTTTTGATTTCAGCTAAAGATGTGCAGTCATGTATGAAGGTGAGAATTAAGGTTAAAAAAGTACTATTCCTATTTACTTAATTAGTATAACACATTAGTCATAAATTTGGAGAATGTAAATTAGGAAAATAACATTTGGAGAATTAATGGATTAATGGAAAGAAACTCAAAGTATTACAGGTTCAAAACATTTTCATTGATATCCTAATCCTTGATGCTACTATTTATATTTGTAATTAAAAATAGCAATTTTTAATGACTTAATATTTATTCTTTGGGATCTTTTATTTCCAAATGAACAAAAGCCTTCCATGTTATATGTGATTAATTATTTGAATAATCAATAATGCACAAATATTATAAAAATTTGGTGATTCAAATTCAAGTCCTAATCACCTACTTAATCAACAAGTTCTATTTCAGGGTTGATACTGGAGAAGGTGAGTGATAAAAATTCCAGGCCATACACTCATGAATAAAACATGAATAAAACTCTGCCTTCAGAGAAAGAATATGAAGCATATTCTAATAATTGATACAGAAATCATAAAAAATTACAAATAAAATGCTGTGCTGTTTCATAAGAAGGAGAGATTATATTTAAGAAATGATAATTATGTGACACAATAGAGGTGCTAACTATTGCTAAAATGGCAATCATATTACAGTATATAAACATATCAAGTATATAAATCTATCAATGTATCATGTAATGTAACCTTAATTTACATGTTATATGTCAAATATATTTTAATTTAAAAATTCATCAAGTAGGGTACATGTGAGCTGCTCCTAAAGCATGGGAAGAGTGAGAAAGGTAGAGGTAGGAGAGAAACATTTAAGTAGAAGAAGCACTGAGTTTGGTAAACTATGAGGTGTAATCTAAGGTGTTTGGCCTTCATTTGGCAATGAGGAGTCATTGAAGACTATGAGCAGTGGAATGATGTGCTCAGAGCTGTGCTTTCTGAAGACAAACCTGACTGTGCTGCTGAAGACAGGTGGGAGAGAAGGAGAGGAGGTGGGAAGGCTAGTTAATGGACTATTAATTTTTTAGGGCCAGAATGGAGGTGGTAACAGTGTAAACAGAGAAGATGGGATGGGTACTAGGAACACTGAAAATTCAAATTAAAAGGATGCAGTGAATGATTAGATGTGAAAAGTGAAAAGTGAAAAAACAAAGACTACTTAACATTTAAAGTTGGTGAATATGTGAAAGGTAGTGCCATTAATAGAAATGGGAAAATCAGAAAGAGGAGTTGGTATGGGGAGGGAAGATATAAAGTTCACTGTCAGACATGTTGAGTTGAGATGTCAATAAGACAAAGGTGTGGAAATGTACATAGGCTGTTAAAATACTGAATTAATTGTGGTGACCAAGTCAAGGTTGGCTATGACAATTTGAGAGATGGTCTTGAAGATATGATACCTGAAGCCAGGGATTAATGTCTATGGTGGGAGAAGAAAGTTGAGGAAAAGTACTGAGAAATCTGACATTTAGAGGCCTGAAGAAGGGAGAGAAGGAACCAAAAAGGAGATAGAAGTAGATACAAAGAAGATAAGAGGAGAACTGCCAAGAGCCCAAAAGGCAAAGGGAAAGAGAATGTCATGGTCTGGAGAGGGCAAAGACAACAGTATCAAATGGTACAGAGAGAAAAAGAAAGGGGAGGAATGGATGAAAGTTGTTGGACATAATACTATTTAGAAAGTCTATGGTGACTTTAAAAAATGTGGTTTTAGTGATACTTTATTAAATTTCTGGGGACAAACTTTTTAAAACATTGATTTGCTTAGAGAAGAAAATGTCAGTCTCTTTAGTTTAAGGTTCATAGAGGCAGAAAAAGAGGAGGCCCCAATCAACTTAATCAAATATGATAACTTTGATATGGACCATAGCATGGATGCAGTGAGGGAGAGCCTTCACTCTTAAAGGATGTGGCTTAGAATGATGGATGGTAGAACACTGGGTATGACGTATGACCTTGAACATCTCCTATGCCACTAGGTTAAAGACAGGGACTTTAACCTGAGGGACTGGTATTATTTGGGGAGCTTGCTCACCCTTCAGTTTCTGAAGGAGAATTTGATATAGAGCTGAATAAAAAGAGTGAATACTATTTCTCCAACAGATCTGAAGAGTTTTTCCATCTTAAAAAATTAGAACTGTGTACCCATTAAACAACAAGAACTCATTTCTCCTACCAACTGTCAATACATTTTTATACCTTCTAATAGATTCTTTCTATTAACCATCACTGTGGCATATCTTTTTAAATAAGGGCATTTGAACCGCTGATGTTTGTCTTTAAAATGATCTAGTAATGAAGTGCATTTCTGTAATGCCTTTCTTTTAGTGTGCTTTGCAATGATAAAGACATCAATTGATATGCCTTATCTTTCTCTCTGTCTTACTATTAATTGCCTACTTTGTCTTCCTTTGCATCCATCTATATGAATACATATTCACTTAAAAGACTTGAGAGTACTTGTAAAATCTTTGAGGATTTGGGAGTTCCAACTGGCCTAATATACAGGTTTGCATTTGGAAGTCAGAGACAAAGGAAAACAGAAAGACATAATAAAAATGGATAAACAAAGAAGCTAAGTGGCTTGATATATGAAATAGGCATAGAATAAGAGAAAGGGAGGGTAGATAGACAGACACACAGAGAGACAGAGGCATGCAGAGGCACCTATTTGAGCTTTTGATTTCCAAGCTTTGAGAAAGTGAACTCCAGATTATATATCAGAAGCATAAAAATAGTTACAATTCTTGCTATGTCCCAATATACTTATATTTTATTATGTTCAAATAATCCTACCTGATAAAGGCCTTTGTGAAAGATTATTTCTTTTACTCATAAGATAGTCTCTTTTAATAAATGAAATCAATCATTTTCTTATTCTTGAAGAAATAAACATTCTCCCCTACCCTCTCCCCAAACAATGTCACCCTCTTTTTGAAAGAGCCACTTCCCCTTACCTTAAATTGCATCATATACCCGGGCTGTATAATGAGTTCTCTGGAGGAGAGCACATTGTGAGTCTTGTCTTTCTTTTTATTTGGCCAGTAGAGGTGGAAGGATGGATTGCCACAGAATCCTGCTGTCCTTACTGCATTAGGGTAAAAACTCCAGTTTTCTTCATGGGAAGTGCCTTCTGTTAAGGGAAATTGGAAGTAATATGGTATGCTATCCTTTTGAACTCACTAGCTTATAGCTGAATTACTTGAATGCCTATCTTTTTGCTCACCCTTTAGGATTTATTTTTATTTTATTTAATTGGTATAAATATGAATCCAAGATAAGAAAATGAAATCTAGAAAAGATTATTAAGTGCTAGTACTATAATTATTCTCCAACTTTTAAAATGTAATTGCTAGTCTGTATAATTTTCACCATTGCAAAATTTTTCTTGGTATGCTTTAAACCAATGCAATGTGTATCTCTGCAGTACAGACATTCTTAAAGAAACTAAAATTATTTGGGGTATTGAAATTTTAAATTATATTTAGGGCTAGACATTTTGTCTTTAACAGGGTTTATTAAATTCTCAGTTGACATCAACAAGCCACCAATCTTGAAGATTTATAAACCACCGGGCAAAACAATAGGTAACATTTGTCGAGCACTCAGTATATACTAGGCACTCTTCTAAAGGCTTTTCATGTAGTAATTCATCCAAAGACATAAGCAGACAAATAACTCACAGGAAAGACTGGTCAATGTCTTATTTTTTACCATCATCAAAAGTGTCCACCAGTTGACTGGGATTGATTTCTGCTCCGCCAATTAAAATGTTGTCTAGTGCCCACTGAGCACGTTCCACCCCGGAGACCACAAGTCCATTGCTGATCACAAAAGGCTGCCACCAGCGAAGTCGAGTTGTGTTGGTGAGGGCATCCTCTGGAAGAAGTATGTAGTCGTGTCTAACAGAAATGTATTTCTGATAATCCATTTCATGGAGCAAAGTCCAAGTAATTCCTATAATAACAAATCAACAGAGTAACATATCTGGGGAAAAAATCCCACAGCTACTGCAAGCTCCCCCCACCTGCCCCCAAATCTTCAACCAGACAATGAGAATTGATTTCATTGACTTTATTATTTTTATTATTTTATTTTTAAGTACATGTTATTGATTATGTTATTATAGTTGTCCCATTTTCCCCCTTTTGCCCTCCCTCCACCCTGTATACCCCTTCCCCTCCAGCTATTGCCCCCTTAGTTCATGTCCATAGATCATGCATACAAGTTCTTTGGCTTCTCCATTTCCTATATTATTCTTAACAGCCCCCTGTCTATTTTGTATCTGCCATTTATGCTTCTTATTCCCTGTACCTTTTCTCCATTACGCCCTTCCCCCTCCCGGCTGATAACCTTCCAAATGATCTCCACACCTATGATTCTGTTCCTATTCTGGTTGCTTGATTAGTTAGTTTTTTTTTTACATTCAGTTGTTAATAATTGGAATTTGTTGCATTTTTAATGTCCATAGCTTTGATCTTCTTTTTCTTAAATAAGTCCCTTTAACTTTTCATGTAATAATGGCTTGGTGATGATGAACTCCTTTAGCTTTACCTTGTTTGTGAAGCACTTTGCCTGTCCTTCCATTTTAAATGATAGCTTTGCTGTATAGAGTAATCTAGGTTTTTAGGTCCTTGCTTTTCATCACAGAATACTTCTTTCCAGCCCCTTCTTGCCTGCAAAATTTCTTTTGAGAAATCAGCTGATAGTCTTATGAGCACTCCTTTGTAGGTAACTCTCTGTTTTTCTCTTGCTGCTTTTAAGATGCTTTCTTTATCTTTAACCTTTGACATTTTGATTATGATGTGTCTTGGCTTTAATGTAAATGCTCACTACTTATATTGTTGCAAAAAGGCTGATGTTATGAGGGGAAGGATTTTAAGAACTACTTGGCCAAAAATAAAAACTTTAAATAAAATTTATATATTTTCTGCTGTTAAAATTTTGTTCTAGATTCCTATATACAACACTTCTCATGAATAATGAGAAATATCCATGTCTTTCTGTTTCTAGATAAGAACTTATATTTTAAAATATAGCTATTATAGATGGAACTGGAGAGCATTATGCTTAGTGAAGTAAGCCAGGCAGGGAAAGGCAAAGACCATATGATCTCACCTATAAGCGGAACCTAATCAACAAAACAAACAAGCGAGTAAAATAGAACCAGAGACCTGGAAATAAAGAACAAATTGATAGTGACCAGAGGAAAGGTGGAAGGGAGATAATGGGGAAAGAAGGGCAAGAGTCATCAAGGAAGATGTATAAAGGACCCATGGACAAAGACAATAGGGGCAGGGGGTGGGAGGATTGAATGTGGGAGGTCAGGTTGGGTAGGGCAGAGAAGAGTAATGAGGGAAAATGGGGACAACTGTAACTGAACAATAAAAAAAAGAAAAAAGTCAAGAGTATAGCTATTATAATTCTATGCAATTTGTGGTTTGGTGGATCAATAAGAAGTTTCCCTCTTAATGACTGATAAGACTGTTAGTGCTATGTTTAAATTACTTATGAAACACCTTTTGAATACTGTAAAATAGTTTAGGGCCATGTATTTGCTAGTTATTAAGGATATCTTGTATACTTGGAAAAATATATAAAAATTACTAAAATTATTTTTAAGTTGTATCATTTATAATCTTGCTTCAGGTAAGCATAAAGATTATTTTCTTTGTTCATAAACTTTGGAGATTATTTATTTATTTTAAATTTTTATTTTATTTTTCCTTAATTTTTAAAATTTTAAAATTACAGTTGACATTCAATATTATATTGGTTTCAGGTATACAGCACAGTTGTTCACCATTTATATATAGGAAGTGATCCCTAGATAAGCTTACCCCCAATGCCATACAAGTTTTAAAGGTGATTTCCCTCCTGTCTCTTTTTTTTCCTTGGTAGATTTTTGCTAACACAGACATTACATATATGGAATGTGTAACCCAACTAAGACCCTCAACTTTCTCTTTGTAACTTTCACTATTAGCATTGCAACGTCAGCAAAGCTTTGCAGAGATTTTACTGAGGGGCGCTGAATGGAATTTGGGAACCTGCTGCAAGGTATGGCTTTCACCCCTGAAACGTGCCTCCATCAGTAGAGTAGTCCAACAGCACGCCTTCTTTTCGGCAGATGGGCCGATGACAGGAGGTCATGTTGTTCTCACTGCCGATGCGCCCCCAGTATTGCAGGAATCTGAATGCAAGCACAAATTATCCATCAGAATAGTTATATAGAGCAAGCACTCTGTCTACTCAAGTACTGGATAAAAACTTCTTCCACATGTGTTCCTTGCTTTGGGGCTGGTTGCTAAATTGTGATAAAAATAACCCCAAATTGACTTACTTTGCCCCTCGGAGATCCAAATCTTGAGTAATAGCTTGTCTCACAGTGGATCCCCCAAAATAGAGTGCAGTGTCCTCAGCAAGAATCCCACACTCGGTACAAGTACTCCCACCTTCTAAGGACATCCATAAATCAGGCTTGATCTCTTCACTGTCAAAGCGTTCCTTCAGAAAAGTCTGGAAAAAAAAAGTGGCATGTCATTAAAAATAACAATTTCAGATAATGATTTCAGATAACAACTATGTATAGACAATACGGAATGATATCTTAGATTTTAAAAAGTTAGATATGGTTTTAAATGTTTTTCCAAATATATTTTAAAAATGGATAGCCCCACAATGTTCTCTTCCATCACTGAATATTGATAACTTGAACTTAAATAATGTTTAATAATTAGAATTTAATGTCCAGAGAGAATCTTAAAATAATTAGAAAGTTGAGTAGGTAACACTCCTATTTGTAAAAAGTTACTTAAGCATACATATGAGGTCTGTCTAGAAAAAGTCCAGCCATTGTTAATTTAACAAGAATGGTTTGTGCGATGTCAATGTAACCTGGCAGCCAAGGAGAGTGGACTGGAATGCACGTGTGTGAACAATGATGACTTCCTTGTAGTAGTCTGTGGGGGTGGTGGATGCATTGAGTGAGCATGTGTACTGTGTGACTGTTGCATTCATTCAAAATGACTGCAAGAGCAGAGCAATGAATCTGCATCAAATTTTGCATTAAGCTTGAACATTCCTCCATGGAGACTATTTGGATGATTCAGAAGGCTGCAGCTTTGGGCAACTGCTGATTGGCACTTCATTAGATAATGTGCCTGCTCATGCATAATGTCACATGCAGAGTTTTTTGGCCAAACATCAAATCACCAGGTGACTTAGCTCCCCTACAGCCCAGATTTGGTACCCTCTGTCTTCTGGCATTTCGTAAAATTAAAATCACCTTTGAAAGGGAAGAGATTTCAGACTGTTCATGAGATTCTGGAAAATATGATGGAGCAGCTGATGGTGACTAGGCGAGCTCTGTGAGGTTCCAATGTGTCTATTTTGAAGGGTCCTGAGGAATCATTGCCCTATGTACAATGTTTCTTGTATCTTCTTCAATAAATGTCTTTATTTTTCAAATTGCATGGCTGGATACTTTCTGGACATAGTTGTACTCCCCAAATTATGTTTGTTTATTCACATGGTATATAAAAGTACTATTGTAATTTATTACAATATTATGAAATGCACAAAAAATGAAAATTCAAAGGAATAAGATAAAGTATAAGATAAAGTATAAGATGTGCTAGCACTTTCCCCCCCGGAGCGTGTGGCCTCATGTCGGAGACTCCTTTCGGCTATCGTGACCTTCAGCTTGCAGCACAGAGCAAACTCTGAATGTCTACGAGGTTAAGTAAGGGTATTTGAAACCAGAGTTTTCCATATGAAGTCAAAGGAAAATCAACCTTGGGAGGCAATTTGAAAGACTTCATATATTTATCAGGGCCAAGATTCAGGACAATGGGGATAAGTACTCCAAATCTAGAATGAAGGAAGTATTTTCCCTGGGTCTCCAGTTTATTCTTTTAACTAAGAATAACCAAGAACGAGGAATAGTCTATTTTCCAAAGTGAGTAGATGATTAAATATTAGGACTCATTATAGCTACATTCTTTGTAAAATTACTTCATCCCCTCACATCACAGCAGGATACTGATTACTCATTCTCCCCATAGTATACTCATTTTGTCCACAATACAATTTTGCATCAGGCTGAGGTACCCAGTGTTTTTTAATGGTGTAACTATATCATGAAAATGATTTGTAAGAGTTGTAATTGCAGTAATTACACAGAAAAACTATACTTTTTCACTTACCTAAGAGAGTTATCTAGTTTTTATCTTACTGTGCAGTTTAAAATGATTTAAACAGGTCCTCTTCAATCTCAGAATATCACCACCTCTATGGTCAAACATGTGTAGTCACGAGTGAGTCTCACCTTACCTCACTGATGGTAGCAAATAAGTGCAATTTTAAAAGAGTTTTACATATAAGAACACTAGAGTCAGAAGACATGGATCACTAATCATGTAAACTCTCAGTAGAATGATTTGAATAAGTGCTTAATTTAGATTGCACAATTTCTAATCCAACTGAGGGATGCTAATGAAATTTGAATGTTGTGAAAGAAACTAGAAAGAAAATTGACTGGTGTGAAAAGATTTTTTTTAGTTTATTCATTACTTGTGACTATGTTTCTTATGCTATAATCTCATTTAATAACAAATAGACTAAAAGCTTCAGATGCAAGTGAGCATTGGTCGACTTTTATTTATTTTTTTAAATTTAGCAGTTCCAAAGTTGTTGAAGTGTTATGGAAAAAAACAACAGAACAGGTTTTGTTTAAATTGTTTGGCCCTTATATGTTTTACATATTTCAGTCATTGCACTCTTTTAGCATAGACATTTTTCTGTTATTGGAATGACAAATGTACTGTATGTATTCGCAGAAATAGAATGCACATATGGCAAATGTATTGGGCAAGTGTATGTGCTTTGGATATTAAATAATAACATAACAGCTCAAGTCCCCAAGAATGACCTCTCTATTCTTAACAGACAACCATATTTTAACAGTTACCAAATCAGAACAAAAATTTAGGTACTGTGTAGTCCTTTTTAAAATTTTTTGTGGTGATGTTATTTGCTTTATTTCATAACAACAACAGTATTCTCCTTCAACCTTGTATCTCCTGAAAAAGTGATGTAAAGAATGCTCAAAACTGACTTTAATCTATATAGTCTGGTGTATTTGTGAATTAGGTAAATTGTGCTAGAACTTGTCCTAATATTCCTGTATCTAAGAAACCTAAGAAATCTTTTTTTAGTTTCCATCCAAAGAATTTATTTATTTGGGAACTCCAAAGAAGATTGTTATAAATTATTGTCTCACTCTTAAGGCAGGACCTAGAATGCAAGTAAATGCCTTGGGGCTTTACCATTACCTTCAGAGTATGAGTCAGGTAGCAGTTGGGCCCAAAGTACCCTGGATCACAGATGCACTGTTCCTTTAAGCAATCTCCATGGCCTCTGCAGTTGTCCAAGCATCCAGGGCCCAGGTAGAAGTTATCGATTGCCCATTGCATGTCTGAGTACTTTTGATAGAACCTAAATCTTACTGGGCTATTAGCAATACAAAAGCAAAGGAATGATAAACAAAAGTTAACTTTGCTTAGGTTCATTTTCCTGTATGTGCATTCAGCATTTGCAAGAGAAAAAACATTTAAGACAGTTTGAGAGGATGAAATGGATTAATAAAACATGTTTCTGACTGCCATTATTTTTCTATTTCTAGTCACGGAACATTAAGCTAGTTTCATTTAAATTTTATAATATGTGAGCAAACTTGTAAAACAAAATGAAAACACAGTGAAATCTCTATTTCAAACAATGAGAACATTTTAAAACACAAAATTAGCATAAATCATGTTGCTTATGAACTGGAATCCAGTGATTGCTTCACAATTTAGATTCATTAACTGAATTTCTGAAATTGTACAGAAGGGGAGTGAGTCCTTTGACAGAGCCTTATCAGTACATATCCAGCCCTTAGGTGGTTGGGAAACAGAAACTTTTGAATTCTCCAAAGATAATCAATATTCTCAGAGTAACTATGCTAATTAGAAAACAAATTTGAAAGGGTTATATTAAAGGATATTTCTCTAAGATTTTAATTTCATCATTGCTCTTCTCTGCCTTCTGGGGAAAATACAAACCTCATAATTAACCTTATATTAAAATATTCCACGCCATGTTGGTATAAAGAGTCCAAAGTCCATGAGGGAACTTTATGGGGTGATAAAATATTATGTATCTTGTTTCATGTGGTGGTTGCATGGGTTATACAGTGGTAAGAGCTCACTGCAATAAACTATTAAGAAATGTGCATTTTACTGAATGTAAATTATACTTCACTATAAAAAAGAAAAGAGAACAGGAGGGGGAAAATGAAGCAAGGACATCGTGGTGGCTTCCCAGCATGCATTTTACCCCAGATGAGTCATATGAGGTAATCATCGTAATATAATTCCCTCAACTACTGACTGAGTCAGGAAAGGACATTCTTGAGTTAATTTGTACCAATGGGATGCAAGGAGGTGCTTGCTCTGGCTTTCTTTGAAAGAAAAGCAACTCTTTCTCTCCCATGAATGTAGGTAAGAATGCATACTGTGCCACGTTCCTTAAAGTCATCAATGTTCAGGGGACCCAGCCTGAAGTCTGAGTGTGGCCCAGGTGTGGACAGTGGAAAAAACAGTCAACAATGTCCTTGAAGACACTGTTGAGCTTATGAAATCACTAATCCAAGAATCCATTTATCTTTACATTTTTTCATTATAGGTATAATAAATTTCATTTTTTAATTGATGTTTGAATACAGTTGTCTCCATTTTCCCACCACCACTTTCCCCCACCCTACCCTCCCCCACCTCCCACCTTCAATCCTACCCCCTTTTGGCTTTGTCCATGGGTCCTTTATACACAGCTAGTCTGAATTGGGTTTTCTGTTACTGAAGCTGAAAGCATCTTGATGTAGCTTCCTAACAGGTTAATGAACTAACCCCTTTAGATTTGTTCCAGAAAACTGTGAATGCTGATGCGGTAAATGAAATCTATGGGACCCTGGAAAGCTGTGTGGAAGCACCTCATTCAAAGGTTCTGTGTGTTCTGGCCATGTATCATAATTCTGTTTTACAAGAAGGTTTTTCATTTAGCTACTCTATGATTCATATGTTGGAGGCTCACCTATCATTTTCTTTAAAGTATCTTTTCTCCTAATTTTACAGTCAAAGAGAAATCTTTTGCAATTGCTTTAAATTAACTCATCCACAGGCTTTTCAGAGTACAGTTTAATCATTTTGGCTCACTATTGCTCCAAACTAATTACTTATCACTGTAGGTGCAGAACATAAGGCTTTGATAAGAGAAAAATGAAACCTACAAAACATTCTTGTACAAATTGTATGAAGAGTTAGGATTTGTACAAACAGCATGATGAGTTAGGATTTTGCTCCTGGCTCCATCTGTCATGGATCAACAAGGTCTTAATGTGGAAAGTATATGGTGTGTAGTGGACCATAATCTACAAGACCTGTAAGGTAACATACACCTTTTCACCTGGCTCCATGGCCATCATTCTCACTCTGTCCCCATTTGCAGATACTGGGGCATGGAACATGAAAGGGCCTGCCAAGGCCAATCTTGACAAGTCTGAGAATAACAACCTGAGGTCTCCTTGAGTTAGTTCCTCAGGGAGGTCACAAATAGAGAGCCTTTAGAGTTAGGGAAGAAGACAACATTTTATCCACAATTACACAGAATTTCAGGCTCAACCACAGTTTCCCTAATCTACTTCTGAATTGGAGCCAGGCTTTATTTTATTTTTTAAAGATTTTATTTATTTTATTTTATTTTTAGACAGAGGGGAAGGGAGGGAGAAAGAGAGGGAGAGAAACATTAATGTGTGGTTGCCTCTTGTGCACCCCTACCAGGCACCTGGCCGACAACCCAGGCATGTGCTTTGACTGGGAATCGAACCGGTGACCCTGTGGTTTGCAGGCCAGCACTCAATACACTGAACCACACCAGCCAGGGCATGGGCAATTGGATCAGGCTTTATTTTAATTTTCTACTTACTTTCCTACTAAACTTTCAGGGAGTGGGTAGGTGATCCTTTTCCATCCTCTAGTTGGAAAGAATACAGATGGCTGAGAAACACTTCCCGAGCATTTTGGGTCTGCAGGTAAGCATTGAGGGACCAGATAATTCCAGCTCACACCAAAGTCAGTAGAATACTGTACATGAATTTGATTCTGGGCAACTTTTTCAGACACTTTACATCCAACAGATATCTAATAAGCAGAAAAGCAAAATTGTTAATATAGTAAACCCTATTACATATTTCTACTCTAAGCACCTGGCATAAGAAAGTTGCTGATCACTTGACAGACACTGTACTGTGTCTATTCTGTATTTCAAGTTCATTATTTGTTCTGCTGATGGGTGGGAAAGTTGCTCAAGGTGACAAATTATAGAAAGTGCCAAATGTATTTTGCAGGGAATTTAGAAAGAAGCTGAAATTTGTGCTTTTGCCATGGCTGGCCAATTGCCTTGGAAGGCCTGGGTTCCCGCTTACAAATTGTTGTTTGTTGTGCTAATGGTTTGGCACTTCTATTTGGCACAATGCTGACCAAGAAGGATTGCTAACAGCTTTCCCAAGTTTACTATTTTGTCCTACAATTTATGACCCTCAATAAATCACTTTTGACTACATGTAAGACACAACAAAGTAATAACGAGAAGGTAATTTTAATAAGGCCCAGCACCCTTTATTGATGGAGGTAATGATAATGCCACATTTGTTGCTAATGCAGTGGGACTAAAGTAGATAGAATGAATTGGTTGACATAAAATCTTGGCCAAAATTGGCATTAGCATTAATGCTTTTCATGCCTTTGTTTTCCATAACTTTCTTTCTTCAGAAAGATTAAAATGCACTTGTAAAGAAAAGGTGGATATAACCATAATAGCTTTATTCTTCTCTTAAAAGACTGTACAGCTGTATAATGATTTAACTCAGGAACTGGAATCAGTATCCTACGTATTTATTATCGATATTTGCTCTATCAGTATTTAACCCTGAGCAGAAAGACATTATTCTTATGAAAGGTTAACCCTGCAATAGTTCAGAAATAAAATACTTTAAGTCATTAAGTTATATAGTGTCAAGTTGTATATTACCTTAATATTAAATTTTGCTTTCCAAAGCATATGTTATCAATGAAATATGGTATTAGAGGATTTTTGTCTCTACAATTATTTTTCATTTTTATATGCTAGTATGTGGTTATTTGTGCTGTCAAGACCATAACATTTTCACCTTGAACTGCATGATCCAGCCCTCAGTGGGTGTCAAGTCATGAGTCACAGTGTACACTTCTCTTCCATCGTGACTGCCGCAAAGCATCACGCCGTCAGGGGAGTCACAGAATCTTTCCACTGTGCAATCATCATGGAAGAGCCAATGTTCATTCACTTAAAAAAATAAAAGACAAAAATTTTATGACAAAAATACTTTAAGCAAATTTTTACTTTAAGCAAGATCTAGAATTAAGTACAAATTTCCATGATATATATCACATACAATCCATGGACAAGACATGAATGTAAGCATATTGTTTTAGGAATATGGACACTGGGAGGTTGAGATATACCTACTACCTGATATTGGTGAGGCTACATTTGGAAAAGAGTGTGCGTATGTGTTGTAAATGAAAACCAAAGGGAAACATCTATTTTTTTTGACAGTTATTGATTGAACTTCTAGGCAGAATCTAAAGAAGCAGAATGAATTTTTATTAATGTGATAGAGAAGTAAGTAGAAGTGAGTTAGCTACTTTTACTCAAATTCTAATAGCGCCATCTGGGTAATTAAAAAACTTGTTATCAGTCAAACTCTAGAACCAGTGGTTACAGGGGCTGGCGGGGGGGGGAAGTGGAGAAGTGTCCATCAAAGGGTACAAAATTTCAGTAATAAGCTCTGGAGGTCTACTGTACAACATAGGACCTATAGTTAACAATATTGTATTATATGCTTAAAATTCACTAAGAGAGATGTTATATTAAGTGCTATTCCCATAACAGAAAAATCAATATTAAAAAAAGGGAAGGGGGAAGAAGAAAACTTTTGGAGCTGATTGATAAATTTATGGCCTTGATTGTAATAATTGTTTCATGGGTGTATACTTATCTGCAAACTCATCAAGCTATGTCAATTATACCTCAATAAAGTGATATAAAAAAAGCTTCTAAGAGTCTAAGGACAACTTAATCAGCAAGATTATGATTTGGTAGTACAGAATACCTCCTATTCTCTCTCTCTCTCTCTCTTTCTCTCTCTCACACACACACACACACACACACACACACACACACACACACACACACACACACTTCTTATAATTCCTTTTTTCTTCTGGAAGAAGTGTTTGTAACATCATACTTTATTCCAGAAAGGTTTGAAGTTAAACATATCTACAAGTTTCATCTAATACACGATATACTTTGATTTTAGGCTGAACTTTTCTCTGAAAGTTTCCTGGTGAGCTCCAGTATTTGCAGTGGAGATGAGCAAATGGGCACAACCAGAGGCTTGGGACCTCTGCACAAGCTGCAGGCTTAGATGGCCTCAGAGGCTTCAGAGAAGACACCAGACAATGAAATTGGAATTCAGCCTTTACCTGTGTTGTATCCTTTCAATTTTGTCTAGGCATGCTATACACCTGTAGAATAAGCAGTATATATCTGGGATTCAAATAGCTACTCCAGCAGCATTATCTGCCAGGTTTCACCTTGTGGGATTGGGAGCCACATTCAATCCTCTATCACTGGTATAGGACTCAAGAGTCAAAGTGCACAGACACTTGATTCCAATAAGAATACCTGAGACAGCTTATTCTGAGGTACATATTTTATTTTATGCTAGACCTCTGCAATTCTAGTGAAAGAAGGCTTACATTAATCAACTAACTCATCAATCTGTTCTGCAGTATCACAAACAGATTCTCTAAGTAGATATTAGTTTCTAGGAATACCATTTTTGCAAAACAAGCAGGTGGCAGAAAATTTGTTCCTTCTATTGTATATCGCCAACTAAACCTAGAGTAAAAATCAGTATTTTAAGTACTCAAAAATAATCTGCATTTGTTTTCATTCATATAGAAGCAGTACTTAAGTTATTATCGGATTATAAGCTCACTATATAAACCACTACACAGGAAAAAAACCCCAAATAATTTAGCAAAGTTTTGAACCAGATCTATGTAAGTAAATCTTAATAACCTTCTTAAGAGAATAAGACTACTTGGTAGTAGTGAGGAAAATTTTAAGCTTTTCCTACTTAAAAGGTGATTTTTATTAAATAAATTTGTACTTCTACCACTATACCACATGATATACTAATAAATGAATTAATGAGAATAACTGAGTATTCAACAATGTCAAAAAGGTGAACAACTCATAATAAAATTATACAGACTTTAAAATGATATTTTCTTTTTTAAAATATACTTTATTGATTATGCTATTACAGTTGTCCTATTCCCCCCCCCTTTACTCCCTTCTACCTTGCACACCCTCTCCCACCAGCATTCCCCCACCTTTAGTTCATGTGCATGGGTCATACATATAAGTTCTCTGGCTTCTACATTTCCTATACTATTCTTAACCTTCCCCTGTCCATTTTCTACCTATCATTTATGCTTCTTATTCCCTGTACCTTTTCCTCATTCTCCCCATTCTACCTCTTCGCTGATAACCCTCGATGTGATCTCCATTTCTGTGAGTGTGTTCCTGTTCTATTGTTTGCTTAGTTTGCTTTTGTTTTGCTTTTTAAGGTTCAGTTGTTGATAGTTGTGAGTTTGTTGTCATTTTACTGTTCATATTTTTGATGATCTTCTTTTCCTTAGATAAGTCCCTTTAACACTTCATATAATAAGGGCTTGGTGATGACAAAGTCCTTTAACTTGACCTTATCTGGGAACCACTTTATCTGCCCTTCCATTCTAAATGAAAGCTTTGCTGGATAGAGTCATCTTGGATGTAGGTCCTTGCCTTTCATGACTTTGAATACTTCTCTCCAGCCCCTTCTTGCCTGCAAGGCTTCTTTTGAGAAATCAGCTGATAGTCTAATGGCAACTCCTTTGTAGATAACTATCTCCTTTTCTCTTGCTGCTTTTAAGATTCCCTCCTTCTCTTTAATCTTGGGTAACTTAATGATGATGTGCCTTGGTGTGTTCCTCTTTGGGTTCAACTTCTTTGGGACTCTCTGAGCTTCCTGGACTTCCTGGAAGTCTATTTCTTTTGCCAGATTGGGGAAGTTCTCCATCATTATTTTTTCAAATACCTTTTCAATTTCTTGCTCTTCCACTTCTCCTTCTGGCACCCCTATGATTCAGATGTTGGAACGTTTAAAGTTGTCCCGGAGGTTCCTAAGCCTCTCCTCAGTTTTGGAATTCTTGTTTCTTCTTTCTGTTCTGGTTGAATGTTTATTTCTTCCTTCTGTTCCAAACTGTTGATTTGAGTCCTGGTTTCCTTCCCATCACTGTTAGTTCCCTGTAGATTTTCCTACATTTCACATAATGCAACCTTCATTGCTGCCTGGTTCTTTTTTATGCTGTTGAAGTACCCAATGAGTTCCTGGAGCATCCTGATAACCAGTGTCTTGAACTGTGTATCTGATAGTTCTCTTCATCACTTAGTTTCATTTTTTCTAGAGCTTTGAACTGTTCTTTCATTTGGACCTTTTTTTTTTTTTGGTCTCAGTCCACCTGTTACACAGTAAGGGGTAGAGCCTTAGGTGTTCACCAGGGCAGGGCAACCCTTGTTGCTATACTGTGATGCTGTATGTGGGGGAGGGGTCTGAGAGGGAACAGTGGTCCTTGCTCTGTTCTCTGCCGGTTTTCAGTCACTTCCTTCATTTCCCACAGTCAAATGGGGCCCTTCTGGTGCTGATTCCCAGTGGGTGGGTTTGGGTATGTTCTAGGACCCTGTGGGTCTTTCCAGCGAACTCTCCTGTGAGGCTGGGAGTTTCTTCCACTGCCATCTCAACCCTCACAGGGGTTTTTGGTCAGAGGTTTTGAGACTTTACTTCCCCATACTGGAACCCTGGGTTGCATGGTCTGTCTTGCTCCCTAGTTGTTCCTCCTGGTTTATCTGCATGTGAATGTGGGACCACCTAGTCTGCAAGCCACCACCTTACCTGCTCTGCCAGCCACCATCCTGCCTGCCCCAGTCCTCCAGCCACTAGTCTTCTCCACCTGGCTGCAAGTCTGGATGAATGTTTCTTCTTTAACTCCTATGGTTGTTGGATTTCCATACAGTTCATTTTTCTGCCAGTTCTGGTTGTTTTTTGTTTTTAAATCTGTTGTTCTTCTTTTGGTTGTGTGAGGAGGCACAGTGTAGATACCTATGCCTCCATCTTGGCTGGAAGTTCAATTTTGTTTATTAATTAATTTACTCATTCAAAAATATCCAAAAGTCTTCTGAATATAAGAGACTTATCCTAGGCCTTTTTTTATAATAATTGCTGATAGTTATGTTTCGATCAGCACCCTGCTGAAGTGGACAGAGTTTAGTCAACCCCAGCAGGATTCAAGTGTGGGGTACCAGCAGTTAAAATGATATTTTCAAAGATATTTAAGGATGTGGGAAAGTGATCAGAATTCTAAATGAAGAAAAGTAGGATACAAAACATGTATGATTTATGATTATAATTTTGTTAAAAATATCTTTATATAAAGGCATAGTAAAAAGAACCTAAGAAAAAAACCAAAATATTGATGATGGTTACCCTCTGGGTAATTTTTATTTTCATCCTCATGATTTTTTGTATTTTCTCATTTTCACATTCTGAATATGTATTACTTTTATTTATTTTATTTATTATTTTTAATATATTTTATTGATTATGCTATTACAGTTGTCTCATTTCTCCCCCATCATTCCCCTCCATCCTGCATGCCCCCTCTCAGCCACATTCCCCCCCTTTAGTTCATGCCCATGTGTCATAAGTTCTTTAGCTTCTACATTTCCTGCACTATTCTTACCCTCCCCCTGTCTATTTTCTACCTACCATCTATGCTACTTGCTCTCTGTACATTTCCCCCCCCTCTCTCCTCCTCCCACTGCCTTGTTGCTAACCCTCCATGTGATCTCCATTTC